>JBAJNP010000373.1:16100-38574 GCA_036877545.1 Yasuhikotakia modesta | reverse complement strand
ATTGCTCTCTTTATTTCTGTCCTGCCTGATTCTGGGTCCACAGCTGCCACTAAGTTCACTGATCTGCTGGGTGCGGTTCGCCGGGGTCCGGGGCCCGCGTCTGATGGTGAGGGGGGGAACACAACCACTCCAGCTGCTGTGTCTGCCCCCTCCACACCTCAGACCACCAACATTCCCACACAGAGTAAGAGCTGAAAGGACCAAGACACACAACGATTCAGACGTTTAAAGCTGCAGTCTGTAACTTTCATGGGTTAAAAACGAACAAACAATCAGTGTTAAACACACTCAACACAAGATTTGTTGTGAATCTCTCACTCTGATATTCATTGTGCTGTCAGTTTCAGTTCATTTGATTTTAAACGTATGTAAAGACATTTTAAGTAACTGCAGTTTTACCTTTTAAACGGAGATGACGGCAGAGAGACAAAAGTTACAGGTTGCAGCTGTAACATAAACCCATTTTTCTTCTCAGGGATTTACAGTTAATGAAACAACTTCATCTTTCTCTCTTGTCTCTGCAACTGTTTGTCCTCAAACCCCAGTGTCGCGTTTGACAGATCTGGTGGGCAGTGTGCGTAGAAGTTCTGCCCCCCAGACTGATGTTGACTCATCTACCCCCAGCAGACCCCCAACTGCCCCTGTATCTGCCCCATCCCACCCCCCTCCTTTTCCTTCCCAGCCACCCTCCAGCCCCCTGCCATCAGCACATTGTGAGTACAGTATGTGGTGCTAGCATCTCTGCTAGCATTAGCAGTACAGGAGCATGAGATTGGTGTGACGTGGACGACAGCAGCGATGCTGGACTAACATGCATACAGTGTGCAGGGCTCAACAATGAGGCTGAGCGTGTTCAGTTTGCAGAACTACTGCAGGGTCGTTGCTAAATCCTGTTTGATCATCGTGTGTCTTTTCTATGACATTTGCTTTTCTATGATGTAATGATGTGTTTGAAGTCTGAATGTATTTTAATGTAGCAGCAACACCATATGAGAGTCTAAAAACATCTGTGGGATTCTCAGATCACGTCTGTTATCATCGTGGCTAAGAAGTATCACAAATGAATATTGTTGAGCCCTGAGTGTGAAGTTTTAAGGAAGAGATTGTTTACTAAGAGTCTGATGTTTTTTAATTGTGGTGCTTGTAGTATTAGGGTTGTATTGTAACCCTATTATTGAGATGACTGGCTTATACAGTCCTGTGATTAAAAGCTGGAAGTGAAAGTGTGTGTGTGTGTGTGTGTGTAGGTGGCTGAAATCTGTCTCAGACAACTTGTTTCTAATTTCTGCACCTCTGCCTTGTTTAATGCAGCAGCAGCTTGTGTGAATCAATGCAAAAACCTACAAACATTGACATAAATGGGTGCATTGGCCTGCTTTAAAACAAATCTGAGTTTGCGTACCACATATGGACTTCCTGTGTGGGAGGGGTTGTTAAGTAACTTCCAATAAAAACGTCTCTTTTTCTTCCACAGCGCGCAAACAGGAGATAATCAAAATCACTGAACAGCTGATTGAGGCCATCAACAATGGTGACTTTGAAGCTTACGCGTAAGTGTGTGTGTGTGTGAGGTTTATTTCAGCTGCTGTGGAGAGTAAATGCAAAAACATGATACTAACATTGTCTAAAACTGGTTCCAGTAAGATCTGTGACCCTGGACTGACCTGCTTTGAGCCGGAAGCTTTGGGGAATTTGGTGGAAGGGATGGACTTCCACAGGTTCTACTTTGAGAACCGTAAGAAGCGTTTAAATTAAGTTTTCTTAAAGGGATAGTTCACCCAAAATACAAACTCTCCCATCATTTACTCATGTCATTTACAGTCACTAAACCACTTTTCTCCAAATATCTTACTTTGTGTTCCACAAAATAGGTTTGGAATGTAAATAATGGGAAAAAAACATGTTTTGGGTGAACTGTTCTTTTACATGCAGTTAAATGTGTAACTTACAATGTACAGCGCTAATGCATATTCATAAGCCCACTGTTTGTTATTGGCTTGTCTGTGGTGTTTGTTTTGTGTCTCAGTGCTAGCAAAGAACAGTAAACCCATCCACACCACCATCCTGAACCCTCACGTGCATCTGATCGGTGAGGACGCCGCCTGCATCGCCTACATCCGCCTCACGCAGTACGTCGATGGGCAGGGCCGGCCGCGCAGCAGCCAATCAGAAGAGACGAGGGTGTGGCATCGCCGGGACTCCAAATGGCAGAACGTTCACTTCCACTGTTCGGGGGCCGCAGCGGCTCCTTTGCAGTGAAGGTTATGTAACACCATTAATATTAAAGCTTTTAAATATTAAACATGTTCAGGCTGGTTAAGCCGTCTTCCACAGTGTATCTATTTAAAGCTGCAATCAGAAACGTTTGCCTCTCTACTGCCATCTGCGTTTGACACAAATTATAAATTATATATAAATTATAAATGTATATTTATCATATAAATTATTATAAATTTACTTGAATACGTTTAGAATAAGTCTTAGCAAATAAAGACAAATGCTAACAGTTATTTTTTTCACAGGTTGAGCTCGTTGTAGCCGTCTAACAAGAGCCCAGCCAGAAAAGAAGAGAGCGAGAGAGAGAGAGGGGGAAAGTTGGAGAGAGGGAGAAGTGTTGGGTGGCTGTGAGTCTGCAGGACCCACCCCCTCACCTGTCAATCACCTCACCTGCCAATCACATCTGTGCGTTGTTCTCTGTCCTACCGCCCCATCAACTTTGCCCCTCCCTCTCAACCTCCCTGTATGTTTTCACATGTGCTGAGACGTGCTGTGGAGTCGGACAGTCTTTGATTATTAAGGATGTAAAGCCTGTGAAACGCTTTCTGTCGCACCTCCCAGTGTGAATAACAACCTTTGTTACGTCCTCACTTACAGCGTGTAGATTTTCGATATTATTGTTATTATTATTACGATTAATATTGTTATTATTGTTACTAGTATTAATACAAAAGCAATCGTACGTGTCATTTAACGTTCGTTCTCTGGATGCCAACTATTTTTAATTTATGTAAGACTTTTTCTGGACATTTTTGGAGAGCATGAGTTTTTCAGTAAATCCACGGCGGCGGTTTCTATGGTGATATAGGGGTATGTTGGCCGTCATTTGTGTACAGGCTTTTTTGATGTCATTCATAGTTGAAGCTCACATACAAGAAACACGTCTGTCCATGTGTGTGAAAATCTTTAGTGGACATACATTGTGTGTGATTGTTCGGGGCAGAGCCTATCAGAGCCTGATCTAGAACCTTTGGGGTCTTCCACTTTTTGTTAGGTCACTATTTCTTGTATCAGTAGAACAAGTTTGAAATAACTGAGCAGGTTTGTTTCATTTGAGCTTAAACCTGGATTTTGCTTAAAAAATGGATTGAAAATTCCTGTTTCTTTGTGAAAAACCACAACATTTTTTCAGCTCTTTAGTGACACAGATTGCAAAGTTAGTGCTAACTAGTTTGTTAGTGTAAGTTAGCGTTGCGTTTTTTATCTACCATTTTTAGTTATTTCTTCAGCTGAGCCAGCGGATAGATGTGTTCGCAAAGCTCTCCTGCAGTTTGTCTAAAGCTCGACTGACTACATCAAACTAAAAGCCATACCTCAGCTGAGCGCGCCACACTACCAGATAACTGGTTATTGTTAACTGGTTATCCTCATTATTGTTTTCTAGCACTCCAGAGTCTGTGTGTGAAGAGACAGACATCCAGTGACATTATCAGTTGAGGAGATGAATCTCAGAAAGCGTCTAAAGTTGTTGTGATGGTGTAGGTTTGGAGTTACTGGAGACCATTATAGTTAGTTGTAGGAATTTGAGCGTGATGTAAAAGCCGTATCGCTGGATTTAACTCATGGAGTAACATACATATGCTCTTGTGTTTTTGCTCTTAAAAACTGTTTATGTTTCTGTTGCGACGTACGGTGTTGAATATTATACCCGTTCTATTTTTGAGAGTTTATATATATTTTTGTTGTCGTGTGTGAGACTTTAAAGGAGAGTGTGTGACTTTACATGAAGAAGATTTGTTAGCCTGGGTCATTTCTGAAGTGTGTTCACACTTTGGATGGGAATTAAACTTTCGTAGAATGAAGTGAAGAGGTTTGTTTTCTGAATGGACAGCAATAGCTTTATATTTCAAAGGATGGCAAGAAATCGTTTAAGTAAGAGAAGCTTCTATACGTCACACGCGACTGTTTGTGTATTTTTAAGAGATAGTCACAGATGGACGTGTCGTTCTGATGTCATGTGACAGACGCTGGCTGAAATGATCCAGGAAACCGTAAACTGTTGTGTCCTCAGGTCGTATTTATTCATTTGATTATTTCAGCGCAATTTCTTCTGTGCTTCTTAACTTCATTTGCGTTTTGATCTGGTTTGTACACTCACTAGCTTTAAGCCGTCATATCGGTGATGACTACTGATTTTTTTATTGCTATTATTATTTAAAAGATACTGTCTATAGAAATCGCACGGTGGAAATGTTCATATTTATCTGAAGTGAGTCTCCATCTGGCCGTGTTCAGCTCCAGGGCTCTGCTTCTCACGACAGTCGTGTTTTAATCTTATATGTTTCGTCTTACGTTTTGTCCGAGACGAAGTGATGCAAGATTTCAAGTGTTTATTGAAGTGATCACACCTGTCCACTCACTTAAAAACAGACAAAACTAAAACAAACAAAAAAACAGCATGTATAAAGTGTATCGTTCTCTGTGTGTTTAGCAATGAAAACAAACGAGTGGAAGTGATACATCACTGATAAAACAGGACACACCGTGTTGAAACTGCAGTTTATTTGCCTTCAAATGGACTTTCTTTGCATGACAGTCACTTGAGCACTAGGTTGGTGTTTTTTCTATTGAATGCTGGTTTACCTAAATCTTTCTCTTATCTATTTTACCAGCTTTGTTAAGTGCATCTAATATTTTTGTCTGAGATGATGCTGATGATGATGGTGTACATGATGAAGATTATATATACGACAATGTGGATGATATTACAACTATGGAAATGGTGATATTTCTACGGCATGCTTTTGTATTAAGCTCATTGTTGTCAATGCAGGGTGACTGACGCTTAAATTAACAACTATAAGAATATTCATTAGCACGAGATCGCTTGACTTCAGAGAAGCACTTTGCAATATCAGATAAATATTCAATATTCAGTTTCAATGAAGTGTATTTGTCATACAGCAGAGACATCAGACGTTTACAGCACTGGATGCCTGTTTAAAGTGTGCAGTTTTTTGTGCTTTCAGGTGCTGGTAACAGTTTGAACTGAGCAGACAGCAGAGAATAAATTCACCGTAATTCTACCTGCAGCGTCTGTATAATGGCTCATATCGTCGCTGTCATGGAGGCTGATGTTTCTCTGAAGTGAAGTTTTCTCGCAGTAACCCTCTGTTAGTTTTGTTTTCTATATAAGATGATATTCTCTTTGGTTCTGATGACTCTTGTTATTGCTCTCAGACATGCTCTGTGTATTCCCTGACTTAAGCAAACGTGTTCAGAAGTTATAAATAAATGAGATGATTTAAATACTGAAGGACTTTTTGCAATTAATTTCAGAATTTAAAAACAGTTCAGATGATCATGAACAGCCTGGAAAAGTCACAGAATGTTCTCTTATGCAGAATGTATTTTGTCTTTTCACTGCTCTATAAATACTACATTGTACGTTATAATTAATTAAATGATCATATTAAATAACCCAGGTTTAACCAAAAATCCACTTTGGGAAACAGTTAACATTGTTTACTTGATCCCTCTGATACATTTTGTGTCACCATATGCAATTAATGTTTGCAATATTAGGTAATATTTGCTTTGCATTAATAAACAGTCACCCAGTTTTTGTAAATAAGTTTATAGCTTCATAAATTTTAATGTGGACAATAGAGTAAGACTTTGTTTAATATAGAGATCAATCAACATCAAATAAATTACACTGTAAAAACACACAACAGTAACAAAAAATCACATTAAATCACATTAAACTGTAATGCATCACATCATCTATGTGGGTGTTTCAGGCCAGCTTCACTAATCTCTCGCTGGCCTCCCAAAGTTTTTTGGCTACTCCAGGGTCTCTGGCATAGGTCCGCAGGGGCGCGGGCTGACAGTCACTGAAGTATCCTCCATTGTGTGGGAGAACCTCATCGGACACGGCGCAGTACACGACCGTCTGCGCCCCGGTTTCACACGAGACAAAGAACATGAACATCACCACCTGCAGGAGAATCCGGAACAGAACCGAGAAGTGACACGTCCAGTTACTCTGAACGTAACCTGGATCAGAACAGAGAGAACAACACAGTATTACCAGCTTGTCAGCCACCAATCAGAGCAGCCTAGCAACACCCTAACAACCTATAACAGTTGGTGAAACGCATTTTTTTAGATAAAATGGATGTAAAATAAAACCAGACTTTTGTAAATGTCTCACCGGGGTGAACTGCATACGCCGTCACTCCTCTGCCCTCCATCATGCGAGCGAGTTCCTGCGTGAAGTAAATGTTGGCCAGCTTACTGCGGCAGTAGGTGAAAAACGGGAACAGGTTGTAGTTCAGATCCTGGAAGTCCAGCTTCTGGTACTTGTAGCTGGAGCAGGTGAGCGTGATCACCCTGCTGGGAGAGCTGTCCTTCAGCAGCGGGAGAAGCAGGTTGGTCAGTAAGAAGTGGCCCAGGTGGTTCACGCCAAAACACATGGAGAAATCGTCATCGGTCCAGTCCAGGACACCAGGCATTCCTGACAGGAAGAACGGAGTCAATGAGCAGAGAAGCTTTACAAACACTTACAGTGCAAAAAATGCTAATTATTGGTACTAAGACAAATATTGTTATTATTGTTTAGAATTAAGGATTTGAAAAAAACTCCAAATATTAAACCAGCCACATAACAGTTTTTACTATAAATAATGTGGCTTATTCAGAAAAATTGTGTCTTTACTTTATTAAAGCTGCAAACCTTTAATAAATTAAAAATGAACATAAACTGGTTACTGAGTAAAAACAATGAAATGTATGTAATGTGACCTGCAATTTTATGCAGGTGAAAGTTACTGATGCAGCTTTCGGAAAAATAAACTATCCGTCTTAAAATACGTCTAAAAATCTAAACAACCATAAAAGCGACTCAAGCCACTTCTAAGGACCAGAACACCATTAAGACTTGCATGCAGGCTTCATTGATACCCAGAACCCCTTAGCAACACCCTAGCAACTGCATCCCGACACCTGTGCTGAATATGAACCAGAGGCACAGATCCTCCACCTGCGTTATTGATCAGAATATCCAGTCGCTTCTCCCTCTGCAGGAAGGTTTGGCAGAACTCCCGTATGGACCTCATGTTGGCCAGATCCACCTCCATGTGCAGCACGTTCAAGCTGCGGCTCCTGGCCGTGATCTCCCGGACCGCCCGCCGGGCTCGTTCCCGGTCCCTGCAGGCGATGACGACCCGAGCCCCCCGCGTGGCCAGATCCACAGCCGCCTCCTTCCCCACACCTGCGTTCCCACCTGCCCGTCAGACACAACTGTAGGTTGCAGGAACGTTCTCCTAACGTTTCTATCAGTGTATTAGTTCTGGGACGAGGTTTGTGGACGTTGTATTAACGTTATCGTTTGGTTACAGGCACGTTACTTAAACTTCTTTATAATGCAAGTATGGTGTTTAATACTTTCGTTTCGTTAGAGATACAACGTTGTACTGAAGTTACTGCAGGAACGCTTTTAATAACGCCAAAGCGGAACGTTCAGACAACGTTCAGACAACGTTTTGAGGATATTAGCTGTTAGCTGGGCAGGAAATGTGGCCCATCTGAACCACAGTAACACTGAATAACACACAGATGCGAGTTTAATTCACATGAACGCGATTTAACGCCAAGGCTGAAGGTTTGACGTTCATTGAGACGCACGTATTAAACGCATTAAACCTCTACGATCAGGTTTTATTATCAACACACGAGACTCACCGGTGATGAGAACCGTTTTCCCATCTAACCTCTTCACATCCGCGCAGGATCTTCTTCTTTTCATCCGTTTCAGGATCAAAAAGCACAAAAGCGACGCTAATATGATGTACAGCAGATACATGGTCTGTTAGCTAAACCTGCAGCTACCAACGCAGCATTAAACCAAACGGTGCCCAATTACACCCGTGTCAGGTCCTAAAAAAGCGTAAAAGATGGCTATTAAAAAACCAGGGGTCGTGCATTTTTAAAACATTAATATAACGTTAAAGCTCGTCTTTAGATGCACAACGTGATCCTGCTGCCATTATCTGTAGCGTTAGATACCGTAGCGTCCGCGCCGGCAGGGGCGCCGGAGCGCCGCGTGACGTTCATCACACGCCGCCGAATGAAGAAACACATGGATCTGCGTGCAGCGGCCGGAAGTGACGGTCCGAGGCTCGCGGTTAATGCAGTTATGACAGTCAAAAACCTTCCTGGTGAGGAGGTCGATGCGTTTCTCCAGCGCCTCATGTTGGAGGATCATTTATCCGCCGGTGTCAAAGAGTCGCTGAAGACTTTCTCGCTTAAGCTCTCAGAAAACGGCAGGTAAGGAGTTGAACGTAATGTACTGCTGTCGTGCTTCGTGTAAGACGGCGAGGTTTGCTGGATTTTCTCCTTGAAACTCGTGCAGTGGGAAGCGGAGCAGAGAGCGCTCGCTGGACGAGGCGTCCCAGATCCTGCAGAAGATCCCAAAGGAAGCGCTTCGGGCATTAAAGCCCGCGGCTGTTCGCCGGCTTGTGCAGCTTCTCCTGGCTTTGCAGCTGGACGCCGTCGCCACTTCATCAGCCTGCCGCAAATTGGACCAGGTACTTTCCATCTTTGGGTTGATGTTGACAAATAAACCCTCGTTTCTTAAAAACCATCGATGAGAAACTGTGTGTGTCTCACAGATGGTGCGAGTCTTGGTCTCAATAAACCAGTCAGTTGTTTTTGAAGAGATCCGACAATGTCTTCAGCAGCTGCTGCGCAGAGAACCGGTGAGCATGAGCAGAACGTGTGAGATCTTTCTTCACTCTTTGGGTTTTGACCGGTGGTCTGTGTTGCAGGTGCTGCTGTTGGGAGACCTTCAGACAGGTGAGTAACAACATCTGTTGTGTGACGTGACTGTAGTTCTTGTTTATTAATTTGTGGGCAGCTTGCATGTTGTTGGAGGACAGCGCTGTTGGACGGGAGGTCCTGAGGGATGAATGCATCGCTCTGCTTCGTAAAGTTTCGGAGCTGATTCCTGCTGTCATGTCAGATCAGACAGCAGAAAACGGACTGTTGTGTTACCAGACTGTCAAGGTCAGAACTCGGTTCCTCTAGAACCCGTTTGAAAGCTGGACTTCGTTGCAGATGTTCTCACAGCGCCTGTTCTCGTATCTCAGCTGTGCCTGCAGGTGTTCCAGCTGCTTCCAGGTGAGGTGGAACCGCTGGTCGTGAATGAAGACGCCGTAAATAAGAGTATGAGAGAGATTTTGGAGTTTCTGATGAGTGTCATCATAGGGCAGGTTGGTGCTTGTGATTACAGCAACAGTTTTTATTGCTAGTTTTGTGCAGCACCTGGAGGTCGACTGAGTGTCTTTAAATCGTCTCCCCAGGTTTCCAGCAGAGACACACGGTTGTTGGCAGGCACTGCGGTTGCCATGGTGATCACCACAGTGGCGGATGTTCAGTGTGCACAATCAGCTGCCTGGAGTTTACTGCAGATCAGCAGCAGAGGTGAGCTACAGGATTTTGACTGTGTGTTTTTGCAACAGATTCAGGACACCCAAGTTCATTGTTATTGATGAAAGGCTAACGTGCCAAAACACTGACTGCATGCCAACGGTTGCTAATGTCTTCAGCACGTGCTGTTGTACAAACACATACTGGTGTTGTGAGTGTCTTTGTTCTCAGGAGATGTGAATGTGTGACTTTCAGAGCCGTGGAGATTGGCTGTAGGTGCGCTACAGGTAGACTGTTACCCCACACGTCAGGACGGGGTGGAAAGACTGGCGGTATCCAGGGGACTGTTAACTTGCTGTACAAACGATGTTCTTGTCAGTCACCATGGCAGCCAAAGGGTATGCAAATACATAAGAATAGACCTTAATGCAATATAAAACTAGTGGAATGCATGGTCTTTATTTCAGCATTTTGTTTTTTAATTCACACTTTAATATATAGTATGATTTCTTTTTATTGTTATTTTAAATGTTTAAACGTCTCAGGGTTTTAAATCATTTATTTTTAAGAACGTTTTATTCATTATGCATCAGTTTTCTTTGTAGATTATTATTTCTGTGTAAAGCACATTGAGTAAATAAACGGCTCTTGTCTCGTCTGCTGCTATCAGGCCAGTCTTCTTCTGGAGGGGCTGTTCCCGCTCATCTCTGCTCTGTGTGAAGAACAGCTGGACTGTCATTATTATGTTTTTCAAGGTACAAGCTCTCAGTAATCAGACATGATGCTGCAAATCTCCAGTTCTGCTCATGAACGTTGCTGCTTGTGTTGCAGTATTTACCATATGGCTAAAGAGGGTAAAAGAGTGTCTCGCTGGAATTTGGGAGTTTTCTGGAGCTCCTCTGGACTCAGACCTTCTGCGGAAGCTCACGCGAATCATCTGGAGCAACGCTGAGAGTCCGGTAAACCTCCAGAGCATCGTTACACACAACGTTCTTCATTTAATAATAAAGTCTGTTTAAATGTGTGCCGTTTCAGCTAATGCTAGTAGGTAGCAGGTGCCATTTATTATCTAGATGGAGGTTCTCAGTTTGAGGAGCATTTAAGAGATTTAGTTTTTTGAAAAGCAACCTCTTGAAAATAACATTTTGTGCATTTGTGGTACATTTCATCAGAAAACATTGTCATTTCTTACAATAGTACAAGTGAAGCTAACAGACTTGAACAAAAAAACTCAGTTTCATGGTGATTTTAAGGGTCAAGCAACCAGTAATTTATCATGGCAACAAAATGTTTACAGTAGTTAGATGTAATGGTGGCCGTTTTCTGTGTAACTGTGTTTGCAGTTGGATGGCATTACAGAAGTTGCACGCAGCGCGTTCTGTCTCTTGATGGAGATCTATGAGAGAGATTGTCTGCACTTCGGAAACAGTGAGAAAAGACTTTATGATGATTTGCTGCACAGAATATCAGAGCTGCCCTGGGAGTCAAAGGCCAAATACTCACCTCTGACTGCAGTTGTGCCTTTCACTGGTACAGACAAGGTAGGAGAACATCTGAGGGTCTTCATATACTTGTGTTTATTCCACCACATGTCTTATGAAGATGAACTCAGTATGTGCTTTGATGTCTTTCACCTCCTTAAAGGTTTTGGAACTGTATCCCGCCCTTCCCTCTCACATCCTAAAATGCCTCTCCACCAATCACCTCTCTCCATGTGCCTCAGAAGTCTACAAATCCCTCCTCCAGGAGCAAAAACGTGAGCTGCTTATTAATGCATCCCAGAAAGCCCTGCCCACCGATCAAGACTTGGCCAATCAGTGGGCTCAGCGATGGCAACCAAAACTCCTGGAGGCTTTGACTTCTGAAGTGACTCTGCTTCAAAACAATGCCTCTAGCTACCTTCTGCCCTCAACATTACGAATGTTTCCGGGTGCTTTCAACACTCTTCTGTCAGCTCTGGAGCCCACAGCTCCAGGTCATCTTCACGCGTGGGCTTGTGTCATGAGCGCTCAGAGAACCGTTAGTGGAAGTTCTCTCTGGGCTACAACCGATGTTCAGGAAACCCTCCATCTTGCGCTCTCCTCTCTGGACGATGGTGTTCGCCTGGCAGCCCTGAATCTTCTCTGCTGCAGTCCAAAGACTAAAGAAGCTCCTTCAGCTGTAGAGTTTTCTGCTCTGAGAGACTTCATCCCTCTCAATCTCAACAGCGAATCGTCGCCTTTCCGTCAACATCTTCAGGCTGCGCTGAGGAAGTTCCTGGTGAGAATAAGGGACAGTTGTTTGGCAAGCCTCAGGGGTCATAAACGTATAACTGGGCTTTCTAAGGAAGAGGAGGCGGAGCTAGAACAAGGAATTGGTAAGAAATGTTGAATCATTAATTAAAATAAAACATTAGAGCAACTGTTTTGTTGCTCTGACTGTTTTGTTGTTTACAAGACTTGTATAAAACGTTTCTTGGATCCCGTTTTGGTTCTAAGATCAGAGCCTGATGAATAAAGATTTTTATGTTTTTGTTTGATTTGATATTTTCCCTCAGAGTTTGTTGACTGGCTCTCTCAGCTGTCATTGGTCAGTTTGACTCCTGACAGCAGCTATCAGAGAAAAAAGACGGTTTTGCTTTTGTTATCCGCTGTGCTGGAAACGTGTACAGACAGCTGGAGTCCAGACAGAAAGAAGGGACAGCCACCAGGTATGAGAATAATCATATTAAAATGTTAATTTTGTGTCATTGTCAGATTCTAAATGTCTGATTTTTATTCGTCAGTTCCTGTTTTTGTGTTGTTGCATTAAAATAACTAGTAGTTTTTTCATGTATTTTGAGTATCATATTTTGTATTTAATTTTCACATACTAATGTATTTATTATCCAATCATTTTAGCCAATATGTCTACTCTTATAAACTGGGCAAAAGAAAGAGAAAAGTGGGATTTCTTCTCAAAGTCAAAGATGCTGGTTTTGATTGGCTGTTTAGAGGATTCGACCAATGAGGTCAGTCAGTTTAACAAAAGAGTAACTGAATCATTCTGTAAAGGGTTCTGTGGTGCGATGCATTGGATCATGAATGTGTGTTTGTAGATTCGTGAGCTGTCTGCAGAAATGCTCCTCAGGTTCTTCACGCCGTCTCTTCCTGATGATGTCACTGCTGTGCTGCTCAGCCGGACAGAACATCTTCTGCAGAGCCCGCGGGTCCAGGAGGCCCAGATGGGAGCGCTGATGTTTAAACTGCTGCTGCAGAAGTAAGCGGCACCGGTAATATCAACACTTTCAGAAGAAGCCCAGATGAAATCTGCTGACTTAAGTTTCTGCACTGATGTTGGTCTTAAACCTGGAGAATTAATCTAGAATTAGATTTAAACTCGATACCCTGTGCTACATTTTTATGATAGCAGAAAGCATCATCAAATTAACAAGGTAGCATAGGCAGGCTAGCGATAGCAAGCTAGCTTTGAAAGCATGAGATCCACTTAAAATAGTGATTAAACAATCGTGGTGTGTGTGTGTGCATGTGTGTGCAGGGCAGATGGAGTGTGTGAAGCAGGAGAGAAACGGACCATCAGGCTGATCAGATTTCTCCTCAATAAACTGGAACATCATTTCCTCACCGCCAGGAGTGACATGCTGCTGGCAGCCCGAACCGCCCCCATTCACGGTACTGACCAGTAACTAACCAGTTAAACCAGCTGACTTACAGAGACAAATGGAACCTGAATGTAAATGAATGTTATTGCATTTTATAATTTATTCTAGTAAGCAGAAAGGATTAAAGGTTTCGCTGGTGTTTGTAGCTGTGAGAAAAACTCAACATCAAACCAAAGCTGTATAAAGTATGTAGATGTAACGGTAAGACACGCCCACTGTGGTGTTAATGGTGTTAATGGTGTCCGTTACTGTCATTGTTAGGCATGGTGAGTGCTCTGCAGAGAGGTTTACTGGAGATACCAAAGCTTCTTGAGCAGTCACTAAATCACAGTGTTGCTGTGAACATCGTGTGTCTTCTGGAGAAGATCTCGCTGCTGCTGCTGGGTGTGATGTACGGACACCAGGATGCTGAGGAGACAGGTGTGCAAACTCTTCAAAACGATGCAGGAAGTTCTACCTGAACATATTTTGTCTTAAGACTCATTTCTGCATGTCACAGATGTGCCCCCATCATTCTGTGACATGGGGAATGCGATCAGCTCTCTGATTGGCCATGATCGTAGCGGGTGCGTGGAGGGGGCGGGTCTTGATGAGGACGGAGATGAGAGCGTGTTGCTTTCTGAGGAGCACAGTCTGGTGTTGACCTGCTGCTGGGTGTCTCTGAAGGTGAGACTTCTGCACGACTGCATGTCTCATACGTCTGACAGGAAACTCAGGATCTTGTGTTATGCTTGTTCCTCTCATTTAAAGGAAATAGGAATTTTTCTGGGCGGACTGGTGGAGAGAATCCAGTCAATGCGGTGTGATGAGAAGGTTCTGCTAACTGTTGAAGACCTCAGAAGAGCTTCTAAAGTGTTCAAAGACATCATTCTGAAGTGTAGACACTGGGTGAGCACAATTTAACCCATTAGGGTCTTTAGTTAACCTACTAAAGGCACCATTACAGGTTTTTGGTAGGTCTTGGTGTGGTTGTGACCTTCTCTCTGTCTTTCCCTCGTCCTCCATCAGGGGGCAGTAGAGGGCTGCTGTATCGGCTTCACTAAGTTCTGCAGGAGCCTCTTAAACAGCTCAGATCCTGAAATCAGAGAGATCCCAACACTCATTCTACAGCAGGTGGAATATTACCTGTATTACTCCTTAATACCCTGCCTTATAGCTCAGGAAATGTATGTCGTTTTTTAATGGGGATTCTCTCTGTTTGTCATGTCAGGGTCTGTCTGTTCTCCAATCACCTCGCAGTACATCAGTGACCCGCCGTGCCGCCGGGATGCCCATGCTGATTTTGGGCGTCCTGGCTGCTGAGGACTCCAGCAAATCTCGCCCCCTGCTGGCTCACACCATCAGCACTTTGCTGGACACAGCCAGAGCCCCACTGCCTCTGAACTGGGACCAGACTCTCGATTTACCTCAGGTACAGTTGATGACCCCATTAAATATATTTACAGTAATGTAGGAACATCTCTCCTCCACCTAACTTCTCTCTCTCTCTTTCTGTCTCAGGTGTGTGCTGTTCACACCCTGCAGGCGCTGGTGAAGGGTTCGAGTCTGGGTGTGGCCGTGCTGCAGCACACCCCTGCCATGGCCGTTCTGTCCCTAACTCTCCTTAGCTCCCCCTGCTGGGCGATGAGGAACGCAGCGCTGCAGCTCTACAGTACGACGTTCATTGCGCTCTCATTGCGTTTCTATGACACTGACCTCATCATAACCTTTGACCTCCCCCAGGTTCTCTCTGCACCAGAATGTTGGGTCAGCAGCCGGCTGGTGATGAGGGATCCACACACTCCGGCATGTCTTCCCCCTCCTTCTTTAATCTCTACCCAGCCCTGCAGCCCTTCCTCCTGGAGGCATTGGAAGTCGCAGCAAAAGACCTCCATGACTCTACGGTTCTCCTGCATCCATCCCTCTATCCTGTCCTCACGCTGCTTGCCAAACTACAGCCCGGGGCTGAAGAACAGACACGGTACAATGACACACTTCTGTGTGTAAATCACACCTGTTTCAGTGACACCTGTCAGGTGGTGATGAGATTTAATGTGTCCTATATGAAAAACACACTTCCAGCACTCAAACAGAGAAAAAGTGTTTCAAGCAAACAAACTTATCTACCTGAATCTTATTCTACCTGAACAATTTTTTCTGTATTTTTGCAGTGCATTGTGGGTATTTTGGAAATAAAAAGCTTGGCCCTCCAATTATTTATCTGTTACCCAGAACCTTCTAAAAATATTTAATTGTTTTTGTTGTTTGTTTTTAATTGTTTTGTTTGTTTTTTTCCTCAGTTTTCTGTCAGAATTCCTGCCTCCGTTATTCCAGCTAGCTGCCAGCCCAGTTTATGGTGTTCGAGTGATGTCATCAAGGGCTCTTGTTGCTATGATACCACCATCCCAATACCTGGCAACCGTCCTGCAGTTGGTGGAGAATCTTCCGGAATCACCGGATAGTTCGTGTTGTCACAACAGACTGCATGGAAATCTCCTGCAGTTAGGAGCCGCATTCACCAGAGCCCTGAGGAACCTGAGGGAGTAAATGCTGGACATGCCACCATACGCTTGTGTCATTAGTTCTTACTTAGTAAAATGTTTGTACTGTAAATAAATTGCTCCGGTAGCCAAAACAAAGATGATAATATAAACAAGATGCATAAATGAAATGAATCGCTAAATCTTAGCATGAATATTAGAAGCAACAGCCTGGCTGACTGATCGATCAGGTATTGAAAAGTAATGTGAACTGTATCTGGTTTTTAAACAGTCAATCATCTCTCAGTGAGGTTGTGGAAAGGTTTGAGTCCAGACTGTGGTTGGCATCGTCATGGCAGCGGTGCCCGCTGGTGCGGCTGGCGTATGTGGAGGTTGCGAGGCTGTTGAAAGGCCACTGCTCTGCTGCTTTCCTGACGCAGCTGTCTTCTGTACTGCTAGAGGAGACCCACAGGAGCCCAAACGTGTTAGAGGTGGTTATTCCTGTGATTTCTGTAGATACACCCCCTCCAGTAGTGAGAAGGGCTTCATGAATGATGCGAGTCTGATGTCTGTTGTGTGCAGGTCGGCTCTGCTTCCTTTCACCAAACTGCTGTGAGTTTCCTGTGTGAGGATCCTGAGTGGGTGTGTCAGATGTGGCAGCATCTGGCCAATGACAGTGCAGTTGTAAAGCTCTCATTGGTCAAATGGGCGGCAGAGGGGCGTGGCTGGAGAGGGACAGCCGTACAGCAGGTTATTAAGCGAGAGCTACAGGTGAGTTTTTGCTCTACCTCAACAAATGCATTTCAAGTCTGTATTAGATACAATAACAACAGAATTTACCTCAATTACTTAAACCTCCCTTTTTTACAATATATGCTCAAAATACATGAGGCAAAAATCTTATCAAATACAAATGAAGGAAATTGAAGCACTTGCGCTTGTTTAATGTGTTTTTCTCATATCAGGCAGTAGATTATATTGTGGTGTTAAGGGGCGTGTGGGTCATTGTGTTCAGTAATCTTTCAGAACAGACTGGGTTTGGTCGTGACCAGAATTTCCGCCCAGCTCTCTTTGTGTTTGCATTGAGGTCAAAGCGGCACCAGACCGACGTTTCTAATGGCAGCCAGTCCTCTCAGCAGCCACCATTGGCAAGCCGCCCATGCAGCTATTTTTCTTCTACGCAGTTAGCATGCAAGCGCAGCTCCAATCTGTTTGCAAGCCTGAAATCTCCAAACGTCAGGGCTAAAGCTACAAGTCAATAAATCATGGTTTAGTTTTGGCATTGGGAGAAACATCTCCTCGGTCGAGCGTCGACCTTCCCAAAGTTTTGTAGGGCACAGATTTACTGTAAAGTTGCTTTGAAACGTAATTCACTGTAAATGTGCAAATAAATAATTACTGAAAGCTGAATCTTCCATTCCTGCAGCCTCCATATTGAGACTATTGTATGTTTCTTTTCTCATTAATTGTTTAATTTAAGTGTCTCTGTTAAATCTTTCAGTGTACTGACATACAAATGATGCCATAGTATCAAAAATAAGATATATAAAATATTTAAGAAAACAAACATGACTGGAGAAGATGCATGTAACTGTTAACCTAATATTATTGTATATTATACAACAATATATGTTTTGTTGTTATACAATCTACTGCTAAAGAAGCCCTAGATCAGAGATCTCCACACCTGCAGAGTTGAGCTCCAGTGCTAATGAATCACACCTGAAGCTGATCAGGGTCTTTGGGCTGTTAGAAGCTTCCAGGCAGGTGTGTTGAGGTAGATGGGAGCTAAACTCTGCAGGTCTGTGGATCCCAGTAATGGACTGGAGACCTCAGTTCCAGAATAACGTTGTCCATCACCTGCAGGCCAACCTGAAGGAGGCGCTGTTGGACCAGAACGTGGAGTACAGAGGCGCCTTCCTGACTGCGCTAGTGGAGGTTATGACCCCAGAACAACAGAGTCTTGGTCTGTCTCGTCCCTCTCTCCCCGGGTTTGACTTTGAGGAGGCATCTCTGCAGGCCTGTGTGGAGCTTCTGTTCACTGATCTGGAGACAGATCGAGGAGGTCCTGGTTTGATCTCCATATCTCTGTGTGCAGTTAGTCTGCTACTCTACCAGAGGTAAACCTGCATCTTAAATCCTGCTGTATGAACTACATTCATCTGATATCATTAAGAGTAGATAACATTAGATCCTTGTTCTCTTTTTCTGTTATATTTGTTTTATTGGTGCTCATTATTCACAGAAGTGTTCCTTAGTTTCATCAAGTAGTTGCAGTTACCAGTAATGTAATAAAGTTTAAGACAGGAAGTAGCAATAGTTTGGAAGTTTCACCAGTGGCTGTGTTGAGATGTTCTTGACCTTCAGCCTGGAGGTCCTCAAAAGATGGTGATGTTTCACAATCCTCAACCTCACACTGAGGTCTGGCTACATTTGCACATTAAAGCTAAACTCTAATACTTTTCCTGTAGATAAAATCTACTTTGGCTGAATACTGTGTTCTGTGAAATGAGTTGAGAATGTCGTTTCATTTGACTTTGTACTGATGCTTCTAAGAAAGCATTCACAAAGAGACTTTATAGTTGGCTGTTAATCCATCAGTGCTCACACTCTCTCTCTCTCAGCACAGACGTGTGTTTGCTCCAGCGCTGGTGTGTGTTATTAGAGAAGCACAGATGTCCTGAAGCGCCTGAGGTCCTCAGAACGGCCTGTGCTCGGGCTCTACACCTGTGCGGCGTCTCTGTGGCGACCAGGAGCCTGACGGGCAGCCCTGCATTTAAAGAGCTCAGCACCAGGTGTAATACATGAAACATTATATCTGTGGTTAAACCACGGTTTGTTTTGTTTTTACATGCGGTTTAGAGGAGGGCTTGTGAAGCAATTAATGCTACAATAGAAGATGATATCATACAATTCACATCACAGACACACACTCGGTACACACTGTTCTCAGTTCTGTTTACTTTTGAACGAACAGACACAACAAGATACCAACGTCCAGAAAATCCCGAATAATTCTTCCTCCTCCTGCTGATTGTAGCCACCGGGTTACAGACACACCTGTAATAAACAGGAAAACCTGAACACACTGACTCAAAGATATTACATAACACCTGCCAATCAGATTATAGCTGGCTCAATTAAACAACAGGCGTATTCAGTGCGTTTGCTGTCTGTTATCTAAAGATTATGCAACACTTATTTTTGATCTGTTGTGTAGGTTGATCAGCACAGGTGTGTACCTGCTACAGGACGAGAGTCCGCAGGTGAGAGCCGCGGCGGCCATCTTTGCATCCCTGCTCTGCTCCTCTCAACAGCCTGATGCTCTGGGAAGCCGCCTCTACACGCAGGTGAACCGGTCCCTGCGTTCGCTGCTGCACCTGCTGCTGCAGGAATTCTGGGATACCAGCGGCGCATTAGAGGCCGTGATGTGCCACATTCCTGACTGTGACCTGAACATTATTCTGAAGGAGGCAAAGGGGACACAGTAGGTTAATTCAGTGATGAATCTATCAGTAAAACCCTTACGAAAACTAATAAAAAACTCTTGATAAAACCATGGTTACCACACTTTTCCATGATCCCCTTTTTTAAGGAAAAATCCTGTCTCTTTAAACGTCCTGTCATCTCTCGTTCAGGTGTCGCAGTCTTTACGAGCGAGATGAGGCGAACGTGTTTGCGGAGCCGTCTGTGATGTCAGAGTTACTACTTCCCTACCTGTTACAGCTGGTTAAACGTTACCCACAATCCTCCGCTCTTGCAGAGAACTTCAAGCGCTGGGCTCAGAACAACGCGGCTGCCGTCAGAGACAACCTCAGCATTTGTTTGGGATTTCATTTAGGTATATAAAAATGAACTGAATTCCTAATAAACGTTGTTGTTTTTCCTTATTTTTCTTTGGTTAATAATAGTAAACATTTCTACAATAAAATATAATTGTTACATTTATAATCTTGCAGTATTTTATTGCTTACATGTGGAATGCATTCATCAATAAATGATGTTTCTCATTTGTTGTCAAGGTGATGTCCTGAATCCTGATTGGCTGAGATTGCTGACAGACCCCCGTTTCCATGGCGCTGTCTGTGGCCTGTTCACCAGGGCAACTGTTCTGCTCCAGCTGCTCCAATACGATGCCGTCCAACCCCTGATTGACCCATTGAGTTTATCTGCAGCGCTCCAGAACATCCATGAGCGATTTGCCCTAAACGGAGCATTTTTACCTCAGACCTTCACTGACGCACTGAAGTGAGTTTATCTCTCCTGCGTAAAGAGCACAACTTCATTTAGAACCATTAACAGAAAATCATTATTGATCGAGTGGCGCTGCATTATTGAGCGGAAACTGAAAGGAGAATAACAAGCTCCTGTTATGCAATTCTGCAGAAATGCAGAAACCCTTGCAAGCCAAAATCAGCTGCCAAATGGGGATTATTTGCGATGAAAGACGCTCTATAAACGCAGCACATCTGAAAGAGACGGTCATTGTTTCAGAATGGGTGGTGATTTGTGAAATGGAACAAACTGCAGGCGGAGGCGAACGAGACCAGCAGAGACTCTGCGAGCGTGTCTGCGCCTGCATGCGTTTGCTCATGTTTAACTGTACCCACACACTGCCCTGGGCGTATAAGGCTGGAACATGTATTTTTAGTCAAAATAATCCCTGCAAGACTTTTCACTGTTATTTTCTCTTTATTGACTTCCCTCTTTTAAACCAGTTGACCTTTAAATGTGATTTATGTTTGTGTATTTTATATTTAATAAACACCATTTAAATCATTTTGGCTGGCCTCGTTTCCCAGTGGCAAACATTTGGTCTGTCCCCTTTTCCCAGCAAAAGTTGCTGTCGTTTATTTGCCTGATTTGTTTTAATAGTCTAACTCAAGCTCTGATTGGCTATTGCCTTTGTACGGACGAGCCCATTGGTCCAGTGTTTCTGTATTTAACCGAACCGGTTTTAGCTGCCTGGAGCATCATCAAACAGTTACAACCAGACGCTCTTTCCCTGAATCTTTATTAATCACTCGCTTCTCTTTTTCCTCCTGTTTTCTGTTTTATTTTGTTTTTCATTCCTGTTCTTTTATCTGTCATCTCATCTCTACTAAAGCTCATCTCAGGTTTCCCCGCAGCAGTAAATGCATCACTGATGTAAGTCTTTTGCAGCAGCAGTAGTTTTGATGGGAATACGGTCGGTTTTACGATACATTAGAGGCTTGTGTCCATTTTCTGTGCTCTGTGTTGTGTTCGGTCTGCCGTGCAGAACTCGTGTTTATCACAGGACACAGGGTTTGGACACAGCTGGGTGTCTCAGTAACCATTAGTGGAGCAGATGGCCAGAGTTCACAGCACACACTGAAAATCTTCCACAATGATTTCTGTCGCTTTAATTGTATTATAAATTATTGTCAATGTTCTCGAGGGTTTATTTTTCTAAGATAAATTAATCATGGGATATAATAGTAAACACTAAAATAGAACAATTCGGTGCACACTGAAGATTTTAAAAGGCTTTTTTCCTCCAATCTTTCCTCCAATTTTTTCCCTCCATCTTTCGATTGTCTTCTAACTTCTTAAGATCTCCTGTGCAGAAAAGGGTTCTCACAACCTCCATATGGGTTATAAATGAGTTTCTGTTTCTTTATTAGTTTAAACGTTTATATTAAATAAGCTGTGTAATGTGAGGCATTTGTCTGAACAAAATATAGGCATGAGAGTTTAACAGGACGGAACAGAACAATCTGTTTGCTTTGGGTTTTTCCACTCGTTAAACGCCGTCCTCTTCATACACAAACCCACATTTCACTTCCTGTTTTCCTCAGTGCTGAACCAGTTTAACTGAAGAAATGACGGACTAATCTGCCATCGTTTCTTTTAAAGACCAGTTTATTTCCTTTCTATTCTTATGCATCATTTTCTGTTATACATGGTTTTTGTATGAACACTATTTTATTTTCTCATGTAAGAAAAAAGTAATGGAGATTTGAGAATATAGATTCAAGAATTTGTGAATATAAATAAATAAAGAATAAATAAAGAATTTTTTAGTTGCTGGTCAGCTAAACCATTTAAAGAAATTTCATCAGGAAAACAGACAAACTTCTCATAACAGGTGGAACAAATAACTGGGTGTGAAAACTGCAACAGCAAAACTCATAAACATTCAAAGAAACGCTGCAACTCTCAGATTTGTTCCACATCTGATGTTTTGTCGTCTTAATGCTCTCGTGAAGCTCACAAATTCTGCCAAACCCGCATGGCTCCAATATTAGTTTGGAAACTTTGTGTCGTTCATTTGGAAAAGTAAAGTGGGCCGGTTAACCGGCAGGAGAGCCGTGAAGGAGCGACACACAGTCTGACTCTAATGAAAGCTGATTGCTTGCTTTAAAAACTGAATTTCCACAATATCATAAAGCTTATATCAGTGCAACTGAATACATCATATATCTGTGAGCTGAACCTCTCGCTATGAGTGAAGAACATGTGACACACTGTGCTATATATACTAATGTGTGTGTGTGTGTGCATGTGTGCACGCATTTAAAGCAACTTGCAGTGTATTCAGAATACACATTTTAATCGTGTGTGTGTGTGTGTTCTCTGGGAATCAGACCCGTGACTTTGGCATTGCTAACAGACGCTTTACGGGTTGAGCTTTAGGAATGCAGAGCTGTCAGTCAGCTGGACTCTGTTTCTAACACTGTACAGCATGTGTTCAAGGGAAATGCAT
>JBAJNP010000373.1:0-16041 GCA_036877545.1 Yasuhikotakia modesta | reverse complement strand
TGTGTGTGTGTGTGTGTGTGTGTGTGTGTGTGTGTGTGTGTGTGTGTGTGTGTGTGTTTCAGGCTATCCTCAAACGTCTCTGGTTTGTTGTGCTTTGATGTCCTAATGAAGCTCTGCTCTGTCACATTTGTTTAACAGGAATGTGTCACATGGTTGAACAGAGAATAATGTGTATATTGATGCCAAATGCGTGTCCAGCTCTTGCCTGTAATCCCTCTGTTGCATGAAAACTCATGCAGTTGTATGACATTTGATGTTGCATAACATGCCGTTGTGCTGTAGGTAAAAATAATATGATGTATTACTTTCATGTATAATTAATGAAGCAATTATACATGTATTAAGTATTATACAATTATACAATATTATACAATATTATACAATTATACAGTATTATACAATTATACACCATTATACAATTATACACTATTATACAATTATACAACATTATACAATGTATATAAGTATTATACAATTATACAGTATTAAGTATTAATAGATATTCTGTGTGTTTTACCACAAATCATTTCATCCTGGTGTTTTAAATCTTAACTCGTGTTGAGTTGCTGTTCAAAAACATTTGTGATGTTTTAATTTCCACCAGACAGGATTTAAAACATTAGGTTGAAATGACAAAGTTGATTAAACCAAAAACAATATTATTACTGTAAGTCATTTGCTTACGCATGTATGTTATTATGTATGTAATAAATATGAAAGAAGAGCGTGCAGTGAATTATCTGTCATGCATTTGCGTGTTTTTCGTGATGTGAAGATACTGATGAGAGAAGTTGGTGTTTTTAGGACCATGAAGGACGCGGACGTCCTCGGTTCCTGCCTGCGGGTCTGTTTACCGTCTCACAGTCGGAGGAACCGACGGAACCGACGGTGTTACCGGCTCCAGAAACGCGTCGTTTTAGTTCGTGATGACAAATTGTTCATCTGGATAAAAGCAGAGAAAATGTTCGCGCTGCGTGGCGTCGCGTTCGCGCTGCGTGGCGTCGCGTTCGCGCTGTGCTGCGCTGCTGCGGGATCCGCGCTGGTCGCTGAAGGTGCGACTTGCATGAACCTGCACGAACTGTTTACAGCGTCCGATTGACTGCAAATGGTGTTTAATGCAAATACTCGTTTGTGTCATTGATGCTTTCCATCATGTTGCATTTGTCGTGTCGGCGTTTCTGTTCATGCATCGTTTAATAGTCGTTTAGTGGTTTTATGATAAATCTGTTTGGTGTAAATAGTAAATTTTGTGTTTTTCAGACTGTGTAACATCAGATGGGAGAGATTACAGAGGAGCCCAACAAACGTCGTTTTCAGGCGCTGCGTGTCTGAACTGGAGCAAAACTAACCTGAAGTTTACAAACACGGGTAACAGACCCGGTTCATTTCTTCATAATGCAATGAGATATCAGTGGTTTCATATGCAGGTTAAAACAAAATAAAGACTTTTTTATGTAATGTACTCAGTGCATGTAAACAGACTGTGTAGGTGAGGAGTAACTCAGTGTTATAAGTGAGTCTGTATGTAATAATTCATGCTTATGTTTATGATTGTGGGCAGGTTGCCCAGATTATGTTATGAGCTCAGATGCTCATAATCCAGACTCTCAGACAGTAAATATTCGTCTGTGATAAAGTCACACTATCCCAGCTGACAATTTCAGGTTGTTGCTAAAATGTTATTGTGAACGTTTCTGTAACGTTTAAAACATGCTTTTTTCAGACAGTGTACCTACGTTTTATTGAAGTTCACTTGGTTGCAAGAAGTAACATTTTTAAAATGCTAACAACTTAAAAACAACGTGTTTAATGTGTAATGTTTCTGTAAACGAACATTTCTGAGAGCTTTGAGAGAACGTTCTGAGAACGTTCCCTGTTAGCCGGGTTGACAGACAAAAGAAAAGGTTTTACCGTATTGTAAACAGCCACACTAAATGTTATAATTATTGTTTTCTCCTCTGGGCTGTAGGTGTTGGCGATCACAATTTCTGCCGTAACCCAGATGGTTCAGAGATGCCCTGGTGCTACGTGTCAGATTCCAGTGGAGTCGCTAGGAAACAAGCGTGTAACATCGCAACATGCCGAGGTAGCCGATCACTCATATGTGATATGTTTTTAAAATTAAACCCAACTCTACCAGAAACCTGTAGCCTAAATTCTTGATGTTGAATTTACAAAAGTTAAGGTTGAGATTTGAATGAACAACCAGCATGAAATGTGTGAAATTGTGATTTATGGAGCTGTTCTGTTGAATTCATGCCTGTCTCAGACATTTCACAGCGGAGTCTCACTCACCGTTTCCACACGCTTCAACTTTTGCTTCCTAGAATCCGAGAGGAGCTGATTTTACAAAACATTTGCGTAATGAAGACACGTGAAACTTTTGGTGGGAAAGTAGAATGTGGTTTTAAGAAAACATCCTCTGGGGAGTCTGTGAGCTCAACACCAAATATTTTAGCACATTAACGAAAGCTTTCTCTAGACTTACTCTAAACACTGGTGTTGTGCTAAACGTTTCTGCCATTAATTCACCAGCTATCAATTTTAGGTTGTAAGAATGTTTCTGTAATGTTTCCATTACGTAACAAAAATATCTTATTTTGAAAGTTTCAGGAGAATTTAAAAAATGTAGTTTTAGGACAAAGTATTAACATTATTGCTTGTTTATAAGAACGCTATTCAAATATTTTATAATTCTGTAGTTTTTACAACTCAAGTAACATTGTTGACACACATGATATATTGCATTTAAAAAGTTCATAACATAACCTCAAGAAGATTTTTCAAAACTTTGAGAAAACTTTTAGGGAATGTTAGCCAATATTTTATGAATGTTCCGTTTTGGGAAAAAAAGTTTAGACGAAAAGCTGATATTTAGGCCAGTGGGTGAGAGGTTTCTGTTATCCTTTAAAGCTGTCAGGGACAGATAAAGTCAGACAATAACACGAGACTCACCAGCCTCAAGGCTTCATCAGTTGGGACAAAGGAACTTGTTTTGCAGCTGTTAGAATAGGTGCAGGTCACAACATCTGAGATTTTAATTGGCTGAAAAGAACTTGTTCACAGCAGCGACAGCTTCTGATTGGTTAGCTGAGCTGTTACCTCACGTACTTCAGCTCCGTATGTAAACAACCTTATCAGAGTAGATGGGGGTGAAAAATAATCCAGAGGCTGGACCATGTGTAAACATCCTCAACTGAATGATTCCTGTGAGACTGCAGCGTTTAATGTGCACCTGATGTCCTATTTAAATAGTAACAGCTTCACTTTATCTCCTCAGCAGTAAATACGCTTTTCTGTAAGGCTGTATTTAATCCATGCTGGATCTGTAATGTATCTATATGAAGATGTGTATGAAGTTTGTACATCTGTCACCCAATAGACCGTAACTCAACAGACGTCACGGCTACAAAGGAGTCTGTTCACACTCCATCCCCCAGTCCAAGAACAGTGGAGACCTTTGAACCCGAGCCCTTCCCCTCAGAGGCGGGGGGTGCTGAGGTGCAGCCCGTAAAGGGAGTCCACCAGCAGGTCAGAACCGGACCCAAGAAGAAGAAAGACCTTGGAACTCTTGGTAGGTTCTTGGTAGTGTTGATGTATATAAAGATATATAAGATACTGGTGAACTGTATCTACAGGAAGTGAGAAGTTCATGCTTGCATCTCTTGTGTCATGTTAGGTTACGTTCTCGCTGTTCTCATGATGGCCGTCATCATTCTTCTTGGAGGTGGCATCACCATGGGGTACTTCTACAAACGGTCAGTACCACAAACCCAATAAAGCTGTTCTGAAACCTATTTGGGTTTCTCAGTACTGGAACATTCCTAGGTCTTTTCAAATAACATAAATAACATTTTTGCTACTTAATGAAACATTAAGGGAAACATTCTTACAGCCCAAATGTGTTGGCTGGTGATGAGTTTTATCTAGTTCAGACATGCTCTCTGTGAAACGGGATAAACGGTTGTGTTTACTAGTTGTTTAGAATGTCATCTTTGTGATCACAAGGCTGAGCATTAGATAACACATGCCCTTAAAACACCACTGTGTTGGTATGAGAGAGAGAGAGAGAGAGAGAGTGTAGATATTGAAGAATTCTTGTTTATATATAGGAGCTTGTTTTGATGAAGTGGCTGCTGATAAAACGCACTAAACAGACTCTTGTAACACTTAAAACATTTTACTTCATGTCACAGTAAGAGAATTTAATTTAAAACAATGTCCTGATGGAAATAATCCCAGTGATGCAAATTATTGTTAAGCAGAAAAATTCTTTCTTCAGCCTTTTGATTGTGGGGTGAAAAATGACCCGGACCACTTCTTGACCGTTCTTTCTGTCTGGCCGGGATTTTGGCAGGACATGTGATAACCTGAGACAGCGTGTCAGCTGACATGATGCGTGTCACCGGTTTGCTCAGTGTTTATAAACAGGAGCAGAATGTTAATGTTGGGCTGAGCTGAGTTCAGTCTGTAATGCCATGACAGTGTCACCTGAAGAAAACATGTTGTGTATAATATCACATGACTCTCATGAAACAGGGATATGATGAGTCCTTATAAGGCGGATCTCGTCGCATAGCAGACATGAGGAGGGAGCAGAGCCGTGAATAACTGCGGAACGATTGCATAACATACTGCAGGCCTGAGAGAGAGAGAGAGAGAGAGAGAGAGAGAGATCTTTATATATGTTACTTATGTTTAGCAGTGGATGATAAATCTGTACAGAAGCACTGTAATATCTCAGCGCTAAAAATAACTTTAGTTCCTCAGTGTTAAATATTACAGTCTAGCTGAAGTTCACTTGCGCTGATTTATCTTATTAATGTTCTGAAAACTCAGTGTCTCTTTAAATCTTTGTGCTGCACAGACTGAGAAAATGACTATAATATTATCATATGAAATAGAGAAGATTTCTAGGTCACTATTTGAAGCAATTGACTAAATGTTTACAAATAATCAGAAATTCATACACGTTTGCTGATTGTGTTTGTGAGTTATAATGTAAAATGTCGTATTGTGTAAGAAAAGGAAATTTGTCTCAAACTTGTGTTACTTGATCAACTAATTGAATTTTAACTGAAGTAAATCATGTGGCTCATGGATCATGACTCCTATTGGCTGTCTTGCAGGGGGCGTGACCTTAAGAAGCAGCACGACCAGCGTGTTTATGAGCGCGAGATGCACCGCATCACCCTCCCGCTCTCCGCCTTCGCCAACCCCACCTGTGAGCTGGTGGACGAGAACACCATCGTCATCTCCACCCAATCCAGCAACCAGACCCCCACTCAGGACTCTGCAGAGGGGGGCGACCCACTGATGGGGCCCCCGGCAGGGACCCCCGGGGCATGAGAGAGGAGAGGAGTGACCGCCTGGACAGGCCTAGTTAAAATGTCTATGCAGGACTGCGGAATCTCAGAGGACCAAACCCCACATCCACTTCCTGTTTATAAGCTCCGCCTCTGTGCCCTGCCTTTACAGCTCTCATTTACAGTAAAGGTCGGGCACACAGAATGATTTCGTTCCCAGGCAGTGTCCTTATTTCCTCACCTGGAGCTGTTGGGGAAAGAAGGATTCTGTGAGAAAAGGTGGTTGTGTTTAATCGTGCATGTCAAGGATTGTCATGGAGAACAATATGCAAGTTTGTTTCTCATCTAAAGTTTATTAACATCACATGAATAATCCCTGCTTGTTAAACTCCTGTGAAAGGGGTCAAAGGTCACATTTACTGTGTCTGGTCCTCTGGTGTCTGAGTGAAAATAATCTCTTTTTCTGTTTTGTTTTGTTACTAACGCAGTTGAGATGGAGAGAATAGTGCGAATTGATGTTTCACTGCTGTGCTCCTGACTGCCCAGCTAGGGAGCGTTTTCAGAACATTAGCTAATGTTTTCTAAAAGTTGTCTCACAATTATCAAAAAGTTCCTGCAAGTAATGTTAGCAGAACGATATTTTGTTATAAATCATATCAAAAACGTTATTCTGAAGTTGTTAGTGGAGCATTTTATGAACATCAAATGTCTAAAAAAACAAACATTACATGTCTAAAAAGTGTTTTGAATGTTTTGAGTTTTTTTGTTACTTAATGGAAACATTAGGGAAATATTCTTACAACGTAAACTTGTTAGCTGGGTATGTAGTGAACAGCATTGATACACAGTCAGCACTAATTAATAATTATTATTAATTAAATGAATTGCCTTTAATAGCACTAGTCAAGAAAATCCATATTCAACGATCAGGCAGATTTTGGGAAGTTGCTTGTGAAGATTTTTCACTTCAGATGAGAGGAACGTTTTGGAGAAGATGCTTTAGTGAATCACATTTGAATGTAGGATTGCGTCTGTGGTTCATATGAAGTGTGTTAAATAGTTGAGAATTGAAGATCTCTGCTGACCAATCAGAAGACGCCTGTCAGGGGCTTATGGGTAAATGTTCCTATGGTCAGAAACAATGAACTGAGATTGTTTGTGTTTTAAAGTGTCAGAAAGTCAATGAAAGAATGAAACTGAGGTGACGTGTTACTGACAATGATTTTCAAACTGTAGTTTTTCACAATTATTTTGCCTTTTGTAGAAACTGTTTTTATTTCTAAAATTCATCATCAATGAACAGTGTGAAAATCGTATCTTCTGATTTTTAGTTTCTGAGTGTTTATTTCCTGTTAAACGTGGGATTGTAAAAGTTTAACTGCTTGTTTCTGAAAGATCCTACTTGTGTTTTTATGTCTGGCAGATTTTTACTGCTGTGAAATAAAATATCTGAAAGAAATGGTTGTTGGTCTTTATGATGGTCCTGCAGTGTTTTACAATCACAAATATCACAGCAGATCATTTTCAGCTGTTTGGAAAAGCTGGTAAAACTACAACAGCGCCACCATGTGTCTGTTTTAAAAAGCTGGAGAAAAAGAAAAGATTTAAACATGCAGCACTTCTCAAACTCTTTATTGACAAAACATTCGTGTAAGAAATCCTGTGGTGTACAAGCAGTGGTTATAATTTGTACATACGGTACCTTTGACAACAAAGACTAGAAAAACACACAACAGAACCACAAATACACACGTTCCCCAAATGTGTCGAATCTTCAGATTTATACAAACATGAAAATTATATCCAGTTTTAAGTTACACCTTCGTGATCCAAGTGAAGTCATTTACAAACATCCTCACGTCACTCGTTGAACGATTCAATTACGGCCTGTTTTAATAACAGCCTGTCAAAATCCAGCATTATGATCTCATTTATTCACTGAAAATAAAAACAATAATAATTCTTGTGATGGAGTCAGAGGAGTCCAGTTAGAAACAGCTGATGTACCAGATAATAGCTACAATGAAGCAGATTAATCACATACAGGAAACCAAATCAGGACTCAGAAACGCTTCGGTCTTTGGGTTTTAGGTTTGCAGTGGTGCAGACACTGAGCACTCATCTGTGTGGTTCAGTAAGACATCATATACATTTCTAGAGTTCATGTTTTTAATCATTTAAGTTATCAACAGCTTCTAAATGAATGTGATACACCTTTGAAATCCTTGCAATCAAAATACTTCATCAATACAATCGATGCTACACTAAGAATTCACAACATCCAATTTCATTTATTTCAAGAGGGGTCTTTTAATATCCCCTCAACGCCTTGTTGATGCACAATATCTGCTGCACTAATTTAACGTGACTTTATAACAGGGTCACCTGACAAAACTTAATCAGTGGTAGATGCTCACGTTTAACTGTTTAAACACTAAACCAACCAAGTTAGTCTGTTATGAAAGAAGAAGCAAAAAGCTGGGGGTCTCTAAAATGGACCGTTCCCAACAGCACTGTGTGAAGAACCCTTTACAGTCCAGAAATGCCCTCAAAGTTTTGAATGCCAAAACATTTTTTTCAAGACGTGCCGTGTCTGTGTTCCCTGTACATAAATCCAAGATACATGTTCTGGTTCGGTTCTGTAAACTCAAAAAAAGAAAAACATTCCAGGTCATTTCTGTCGTAGCTGCTGTTTATTAGGTTCTGTTGCTGTCCTGGTTCTCAGACGCAATTCCAGAACTCTGTCCGTAAGTCATCAGGAATTTCTGCTGAAGTTCCTCCAGTTCAGCCGGAAGATGAATCCCCAGGTCCTGGTTCAGGGTTAATGCTTCAAAGCAGTCCTGCAGCTTCTGAAACGCTGGCCTAAAACACAGACGAGAGTGAGGATAGAGTTTGTGTGAGGCTAGATTTTCACAAGGTTAGTTCAGTTACTGGTGTTTATATACAGCAGCTACTTCAAAGTCTTTCTTTGTAATAAAATTGTACAGATAAGAAAAGTTGACATAAGCAGCAACATTTATGCCTGGAAAGTGTGACGTGTTGTAATTGATCTAAAACTAATATTAACAAATGTTGCTAAAACGTTTTTAAACATGGCATTTGTAATGACCTTAAATACATGGAATATTTGTACTTACTATTTGCAAATCAAAGTAAACAGTCAAATGTTTTCAAAGTAAATAAATGAAATGTTTCAGTAATTTATATATAGCAAATATATGCAGCACATGAATATATACATAAGGTTACATGTCTATATTTATACATAAATGAATATAATGTATGTATTTATATATAAGGGCATGTAAAGCAGTTAGATTCTGTGACCTGTGTGCCATTGCCGCCCCTGGAAACAGTAAAAACATACCGGTTGTCAGGCGTGAGGTCACAGCAAGCCACAGCCAATGGGAAGAAGGCAGGAGGGCAGTCCTCAGGAAGGAATTTCTCCATGAATTTTTGCACATGGAGCCCAAAGTCCGACGCTCTTGGAAGGCACTCGGGATCTGCATAAACCTGACCGATAATCTGTGACAAATAAAGTCAGAAAAATAAAAACAAAATTCTTCTTACATAACAGAAATTCTCTGAAAATAAAAACTCCAGTCAAGCGTAACTTTTTTTGTTTAAGCATTCCAGCATTCATACGCAAACTCTTACATAAATGACAGTAACGCTAAAGGCCCATGTGAGACGTTTACCACAATAAAAGAGTTTTACCTCACACAGCACAATGCCAAAGGAGAAAACATCCACCTTCTCATCGTAGCGTTTCCCTGTTTACACACAGATGAAAGAAATGAAGCACAACTACTCCACAAACATCTCTGATTATAGCACATGATGTTAATGAACTCTAACACAATGAGCACAACGTCTTACAGGAAACAGTTGTACCATGAACACAATGTGAACGTCAATAAGGCCTTAATGCCACTAATTACATGACATCAAAACAGTTCATGAGGTTTATTTGTCAGTTTGCTGAAGCCTTTTAGAAACGTTTTATAAAGCATTATTAAGTTTTATAAAGCGTTTAACTCCCCCCACCGTTCAGCATCTCAGGAGCCATCCAGTACGGGTTCCCCACCACCGTGTAGCGCTTCCTGCGGTCAATGCGCCTCAGTACCCTCCTCTTATTGGTGGGTTTGTCAGGGGGCGGTTGCTTGACCTTCTCCTCCACCACCAGGCGAGAGAGACCGAAATCTGCCACCACCACAGTGCTGTCCTGCAGGGGGCAGAGAGGAGCAACAGCGTCAACAAACACGTGCAGCGTGAACAATGAAGAACACAACTTCAGGGCCAGAGTGCTACATACATACAGGTAAATAACTAATATATGAAAACTTCAACTATCTGTCCTGTTGTTTTAGACGTTTGTAATCAGATGTTAGATGAATTGTTGAGGTCATTGGGGCAGAAAGCATGTCATGATGTATGTATCTGTCAGACCGACTCTTAACCGTAAACAGACCCCCACTCAACTCTTATGTAACCTGTTTTAGGTTCCTGTCTATTACAACACTTATGTTTGTGCTGACACAAACCTGTCAGCTATTCTTGAGTCTGAAAGCCTGTTTCCAGCCCTGCGCTCCCAAAAAAGCTGAATTTAGACTTTGAACTCTGTTTATATTTAAACACTTTGAGGAGTCGTTCTTCAAACTTACAGTGCAGTCAGCTATACATTTAACAGCTATACATTTAACAGCTATACATTTAACAGCTATACATTCTTCAGGTTTTAAACCCATGACCTCAGCGCTTTAACGCTCTACTAGTTATATGTGGCATGGGTAAGTTAAACTCTTCCCATACCAGTTTAACCAGGCAGTTGTGAGAGTTGAGATCTCTGTGTATGATGCTCATCGAATGCAGATACGCCTGAAAGAGACAGAAAATAACAGATCAATCGGAGCAGAGAGTCCGAATCTGACATTAGGTGGAAAGACAGATCGACACGAGACGTTCTTTCAGCGTTTCAATTACAACATAAACAAAGGCGGAAACTGAAGTGCAACACAACAAAACACCTCAGACTTCGCAGGAAGTTGTGTTTCTATTCTAACTACTATGCGACCGGTTTACAAGACTATACAAGCCAAGCCTGTTCGTCACAATGCTGAAAATGTTGCGTGGTCATTTTTGCACAATTACAGCCAATCAGAACATGTTTGATGTTTAATGCAGTTATGTGGGTCCAACGAGATTCCAAAGTGGGTGGGGCTAAAGATATGTTCACTTACAGTATTAACTTATACTCTGTCTTTTTGAACCAAGTCTTTTATGGACGTGCATGCAGGTGTAATGTACACAGGAAAATAACACTATAAAGTGTGTTTGCATTTATTGTCCTGTTTAAAGATGAACCTGTAACCTGTGTGTAAGCCTAAGACATCACTCACCATTCCAGAAGCAATACCCTTTGCAAAACTAACTTTCTGTTCCCGTGGGAATGGGTCCTGTGTAGACAGAGAGAGAGACAGAGAGAAAAAGAGAGAGTAAATGAATTGATGGACTAGTTCATGACATTATAAGAGCCCGTGTGACAGCATGCAACACAACAATGAATTACACAGGAAATTATTACACAATGGCACCCATTGCAGGAAGGAATGACACATACACAGCCGTCTATAAAAATCATGACAGATGCGAAGAAAGAGGGAGATGGAGGGATTATCTGTTATTCTCGTGTCTGCTGCTGAAACTGTTATTTTGAAGTGAACCAAGTGGGTGATCTGGAAAACATTCTTCCTGAAATTCCTCACCTGGAAACACTTCATATTTCACCATGTGTGTGTCTGTGTAAGTGTTTGTGAGTGTGTGTGTGCGTTTTTCCAGTCCCTATTCCCTGATCTTCTCCTCATAAAGTTCACCTCAGGTGAGCCGGTCACAAACACTCTCACGGATGATGTACAGTCCTCTCCACCGGCAGAAGCGGAGGACTAGGGAATAATAAGTCGGGACGCACCGTGTTGCGGATAAAATCCTTCAGCGTTCCTCCCTCGATGAATTCCGTTATGAGATTCAGACGCTTGTCTTTGTACAGAACCCCAATGAACCTCAGAACATGCGGATGGGCCAGATTTCTCATCACTTTAACCTGAAAGAGAGCGAGAGAAAAACACTGACTGATGCGATTCTACAAGTGACTGAAACTGAATCATGTCTGAATAAATTGAGCCTGACTCTCTTTTCTAAACTTATCTAAGCCTCACAAACCACAGACCCTAATGGGCTACACACGGCTCTTTAGCTCACACCCTGAGCGCACGCAATAAAGAGATGGAAAAGTTATGGAAACACCAGGCATAAGATTAAGAGATGGTCAGATTGAGAAACAAGGAAAATCATTGTACCTCCTTGAGGAATGTTTTCTGTGTCTCCTCATCACAGCGGATCAGTTCTTTCATGACCATCACCTCACCTGTGGCTTTATGGGTCACCTGCAGAACAAACAACATTAATCTTCTGTATGTATTATCTTACTTAACATTATGTCTCATGACTGGTGCACCTTAATGGCCTGTCCAAAGAAACCTTTTCCGAGGATCTCTCCGTGAATGAGGTCACAGGGACGGAAGATCCGATGGGAGCAGCTGGAAGGAGAGCGCAGGGACTCGGAGCGCCCGATGTCCCGGGTCAGAACCGAGGGGTCTTTAGGAGACGGAGAGACTGGAGACTTGCAGATGCTGTTGCTACGTCTACAACACACAACATACCAGCATATTATAGGAATCTGTCTAAAACTGATTTCCTTAGATGAATAAATGCGGTGCTGATAGCTGATTGGACGATATAGCACCTGAGGGACCTCCTCTTTAACGTCCCATTGTCTGCAGAGACGCTCTGATCAATCTCAGCATCGGACGGGGAGGACAGACGCATACGGGAGGCGGCCGGAACCCCCATCTGGTTGCGGGGAGAACCCAGACGCAGGCGGTCCAATCGCTGCCTGACTGGATCATATTCAATCAGCAGCTGCAGCGTCTGAGTGGTGCGGTGGATAAGGTCCTCCACCTGCAACAACCAATCACAATTCAGAACCAATCACAATTCAGAACGTCATTTTCGATAATAACTTTATTGAAACTATATACTAAGTTACTCAAAAAACAGATTTGACAGTCAAACCAACAGCCTTTAAACACACAAAGTTCTTTCTAAATGGCACAAAAAATTAAGGTCAACACATTAAACACATTAGTGAGTTTCACATTATAGACAGGAACAGTGAAATACGTTTTGACATTTAATATTATTTTAGTTCTACAAATCTAAATATCCAGTTATGAAAACACACAATGGCCTCAGGAACCTCAGGCTGGTCATAATATAAGACAGATTATGAGCAAAGCTCAAAAACAACAACAAATCAAAAACCTCTGTGTGCGCGATTGAATTAAGAACTGATCCAGATTAAACGTGAAGTGAAGCCGAGGAATTCAAACTAAATCTAATTTGCGAATGAGAGCAGAAAGCGTTTCCACTGAGACGTGCCGCTCCAGTTTAAAAGTGAATTGATATAAATTTTGACTGAATTTAGCAGTCAAACCCTGAAGATTTGATTAATATTTCTACTAGATTTCCATCTGAAACATCAGCTTGCACAATTTTTAAGCTGCAATCTGTAACTTTTCTTTGGTTAAAAATAAATAAAATAATCATTTTAATAAAGCATTTACTCTAATTTGCAACCTAGGTGTTTTAAAAACTGATTTATAATGTAATCTGTCTGTCAAGTTTTTAAGAAATTTTAAGGCTTTATTTGACTTCAGCATTTAACTTTTTTTTTGCAAAGTTACCTGCACTTCTTTGGCTTCAGTCAAAAACACTGTTACCAGGGAGTGCTGTAAATCAATGACCCCATTAACGCATTACAATGAAAGGAGTGTCAGTGTATTTGTCAGGGCAGGTTATGATCTGAATGTGTTCCAAACGCTTCATGCGATTCCTCAGCATTGTTCCGTTGCTTCAACACGTTAAAGCTGCGATCTGTAATTTCTTTTGTTAAAAATAAACAAAAGACATAACAGATCAGCGTTCAAAACACTTTCCTTGCATTACCAACAAGTTTTCCAGGAAAAGTCAGTTTGGCTTCAACTTACGTAAGAAAGTACATAAAAAAATCTGCAACTTTATGCTTTATGCAGAGATGACAACAGAGAGGAAGGTTTGGTTTAATGTTGGCATCCTCTCACTGAACCTCAAAGTCATGGCAACATTACCTCCTCCTCCATCAGAGCCGACACCGGAAGCCCATTGATCTCTAGGATCCGGTCACCGACGTGGATAGCGTTCCGAACCTCCGGACTGATGTGCATCCCTCTAACCCTGAAAGAATAAGAAAACTGGGAGATTATTCCGAGGTTGGGAATAACAGAGGAAATTGTGGTATGGAAAATTGAAAGTGTCAGTTTGTGTCCTCAATCCAACAGCAGCGGTATCGCCGCCACAGTTACGCAACAGATCCGCTCAAAGCAGATCCGTATCCACACTGAGGAGAATCTCTGAGGTGGTAAACAGCCTTTCTCAACTCATCCTTATTGTACCAAATGTTCCTTCATTTATTTATCTGAACACTGGAGCTATGAACACAAACCTCACACTGCACTGGACGGACACTTTTCTTATTCACAAAGTAATTTCCATCTGTGCTAATGTTTATTTTCATTATTTATCCAGTTTTTTTCTTTATTGCATTTTCTTTTCTATTTTATTATCTGTTGCTGTTGTGAGGAATTCAACTTGACTGTAACTAGCAGTAACCAGCATCTCTTACTCTTTGACCTGGACGCTGGCCGTGGCGCTGGTGCAGTCTCGGATCACTCTGACAGAAAAGCCACGTTTGCCGTTGGTGGCGGCCGGCATGGACACCAGAGTCACAGTGTGAGGCAGCAAATCTGTCAGAGAGTCGACCAAACCACGTTTCTCCAACATCGGTGTAAGAACCACTTGCTTGTAGCATTTACCACTGCATGAGAGAGAGAGAGAGACAAAGCTGACTCGACTTTTAGGACAAGACCCAACATGAGCAACATGGCTTGAGACGTGTTATGAAACACTCAGGTGTGTGTCAACAACTCCCTGTGAAACAACAGGACAAACAAACTAAATAGCAACTGTGGAACACTGAATGGACACAGAAAGCAAGTTTAAGTGAATAAGAAAGTCTTTAAGATACAAAATTAGAAGATAATTATATTAATAACCTTAAATTATATTAAAATATACACAGATATTTCAATAGGATCAAAAATAGTTTGTCATCCATACAGTTAATGATCACCAGAACAGTACAATTAACATGACTAACATTAACTACCTAACATAAAAGTATACAGTTAACTCACCAGTAGAGTTTTGTACGCTCCACTAAGGCGTACGTGTCGCGTTCCTCGATCACGACTCTGCAGCTCAAACACACGAAACACTCGGGGTGGTACTTATAATCTCCCGCCACCTGAACACACCAGAACCCAGAGCAGATGAGAACACCTCCATACTGCCATGCTCAACATCTCAACAGCATCTTTAAGGTCTGAAGGCACTTCAGATCTTCCTGCAATGGTTCCAGCTCTTCTGATGTCTCCGTCAGGTCCAGGGCTGTGCTTCATCTGCTCTGTGTTGATGAAGAACCTCGTTCAGTTTGCGTTCTTCTGCAGTGACGCAAGAGTGTGTGTCGGCACCCTAAACACCACTGTCTGAGCCTGTCTGTTATCACAGGTGCTGTAACACACAAACTCCTCCCTGTCCTCACATCTGGTGCCCTCAGACGACACTTCACACGAGTCAAAGCTCTCACTGAAGCGGCTCCTCTCTGAGACCTTCTCTGAAAACACAACTCTGACAACATAACAGGCTTTTGTTTTCAGAAATGTTCTGTGGTTTTCTTCCATTGTTCGTCTGTGTCTCGTCCGCGTCACTTTAAATCAAAAGACGGCCTTCGAACGCCCAACCACAGACACAACAATCCAGTCTGAAGATCTGCAGGAAATACATTCTAACCAAACATCCACTTAAAAAAACTCTTTTGTTTAGAAACAAACACTTCTTATGAATCATTTATAGTCATTTTTCCCTCCTTAAACTTTAGACAGATATTATAAAGCACACATACAGCTCACATCGCTGTATTTGCACAGAAACTCAAATACCTCAAATATCATTTAAATATATAGGAAGCGGCCAATCAACATGTTACGATTGTTAAAGTCTTATTTTCTGTTGAAACTGATTTAAGCAATAACCCCCGTTTCCTTCCTCTCATTCTGACAGAGAAAGTGCCAGACGAGCCTCAGGTTTCATTTAACATCAACCACAGAACACAGATTAGCAGAACCGCTCACTGAATGTGAATCACTGATCACCGGGTTTGACTAACCAGATTGTTGGCGGTCTGTCAGCTGGTTAAGCCCCTCCTCCACAGACTCACTAAACCACTCCCACAAAACATACAGGCAAGCAATAAGAGAATTTTAAGCTTGTTTTTTGTTTCAGCTACTGAGCAAATGCTTGTCACTATTACAAACCAATTTGTCTAGAATGATTAACTATTTCTACGTGTGTGGCAGTTTATTTAACACCCAGTTTAACCTGTGAGTAAGAATGAAGCTTCATGTTTTTTTGTGCTGGTGTGACTGGAGAACGTCACAGCCGTCTGTGTTCCAGCACAGAATGAGTGTGTGTGTGAGAGAGAGAGAGGGAGAGAGAGAATGTTTGTGTGGGGTGTGTGTGT
>JBAJNP010000372.1:0-101268 GCA_036877545.1 Yasuhikotakia modesta | reverse complement strand
CACACACACACACAAACTCTCACCTTGACAAAAGTTTACTCTGTTTTGTAAGTTTTGCATCTGTATTAATTTTTCTAATCCTTACTATTATATTCTAATGTGTAAATCTGTGCTGTAATCTATTTTAATAATCTATTATATTCTCTAAATTTGGCCTCTGTTCTGTGTTAATCTTTTCTTGTATTTTATATGCTATGTTAAAACTCTATTCTATTCTATTCTATTCTATTCTATTCTGTATGTTTATTGTCTATTCTGTTTTCAACTTTTCATTTCTATTATGTAAAATCTATTTAAATCTATGGTGTGCTAATCTGTTTATTTACTTCATTTATTCCTCTATATTTTACTTTGTATGTTTCACTTGTGTTCTGTTAAACCTCAACCTTGTTCTATTCTGTAACATTTAATGTACGTTCTAAGTATGTTTCTATCTCAACTCTAACCTGATCCTGCTATATACCTTCTATTCAGCATGTATCGCTGCACTTCTACGGTTCTGTCACTGCCGAGGTTCTATTCTGTTTTATTTCACCTGTTTATGTTCCTCTGGAATATAATATAGCCTCAGGAACGTGGACTTAATGTCAGCTCTCAGAGATGGTGTATAGCCCCTCTTAAGCAGTCAGACTTTAACTGCTCGGAGCAACACACTGCACTTTTTTCACTGTCCCTCTGCTGTGCTGTCATAGTACAAAAAAACTGATGTCCCTACACAAATCTAGAACCGCAGCTTCTGCTTACAATGTACTGTTAAACCAACACAATGTGGTGTTGTATAAGTAACACTCACCTGCAATGTTAACACAGATATAAATGCATATGCATAACATACTTGTATTAAAATGTGGTTATTTGTTTATTTTCACATAGTATGTGTTTTGTTTTCCCATCTATCTGTGTTTGTTGTGTAGCTTGTATAATCCATAGGCCTGTATTACCTGTGACTTTCAGTTTAAAGATGGTTAAATTAGATTTAGACAGAAGAACACTCATATAATAACATTTACAAGGTTTACATTTAGAGAACGTATGGCATTCATAAATTCATTTATTCATTTATGAAACACACGTTTTAAACTTTTTATTGTTTTCTGTTGAAAAAGGTACTAAAATCACAATATTAATCACAAACAACTATTATAACAAACCATTGCATCTCTTTGTAAGCTTAACAAAGCAAAATTAAAAATCTGTCTTACTGCCTTAAATCTTAAATTGTACCAATATGCAGAATATTGTGTTTTGTCAGCAGTGAAAGTGTTTCAATGTTTTGAACTTCAGTTCGGAGAAAACCTCATACAGTACAGTTACATCCAAGTATTTCTGTTCCACATAAGGAAAGTAAAAATGTTCCTTCTGCGTTCTGACAGCTGATAATCAACAAGTGTTGCGCTGTTTTCTCTTATTTTTTGTCTTGACACATCAATGGCAGTTCTGCTAACCAGCTCACAAATACCATATAAGAAAGGTAAAGCACACACAGCGTGTTTTCCCCTCTTCTAGAACAAGCAGTGAAGATTAAAAGAAACGTCTGCGAAAAATCTGTCAATTCCGTTGGCGAATAACGGCGAACCGGAATTTAATGGCATGAGTTATATTGGGCTCGTACAACACCCACATTTTGCTCTCGATAAGATCAATGCGGTTCGTGACAGATACGCACTGTCTTTAGTATCTTCAAATTTCTGGTTTCTGAGGGAATAATTAGATAGATGGATAAGAAGAGGATGTTATGACTGCACGGTTTTCCAACCCTGGATTCTGTTGTCTCGGAATCTGTGTAATAATCCAATCGAGTCGCTTGTTCTAAAAGTGGAACGACGGATGTTCTTTAATACAAACTTTTTTTAGGTATTTGTTTTGCCAAAATCCTTGTTTGATTTCGTATGTTTTTGGAATGTAGATTAGCTTCCTCATGTATGTTTTTTTAGGGTCTTGTTTGTCTTTACCCTGATTTTTTTAAGTCTGCAAGACAGGGTTGCATTATTGTATTACTAAAAAAGGCTTGATTTTATCTGTCGTCACAGCTCACCCAAATGTGCATGTATGTAAATACGAAAACACACACATAGGCTTTTGTCTGCAATTGTAGAATCGTACAGCTGTTCAAGTCTTTGACATTTTCGTGAATGCACATTTATTGTTTGCGTTGCATTTATTATTAACTCTCGCTATTCATTATTACGTCTGTGCAACTTTAAATTAAAGCACCTATACATGTTAACTAATTTTATTAAACGATAGCTTAACAAGAACAGCCCTCAATAAAATGATTTTAAAAAGACTGCAGAAACTAGTTTTGCCACTTAAATACAAAAAACAAAGCTGAGTTGTTAAAATGTAACGTTAAATGTTGAATGAACAATGTCAAATGAAGCATTTAATTAACTAAATAAACTTTTAGAGTTTGTTTTGGACGGATGGAGGGACTGACTTACAGACAGACACAGACATTCATGGTATTTATTTAGATGTTTATACACCTTTGTGAAGGTACATTTGTATGTGTGCTTTCACAGGCAGGCAGTGGGCCCTTGTTTTCACCCACTTACCCGACCTGCATGTAAGTCATTGACCTCCGACCTTTACTTTCACAAATCTCTGACGTGTTCTCTGCAGCTGCCAGGCCTCCAGGGTCAGAGAGTCTCTGTGTGTGTGTGTGTGTGTGTGTGTTCAGTGTAGACGTAACATGAACATGTATTTTTGACACAGTAGGAGGGAAAGCTATGCATACTTTCCCAGTATAAAAGGGTGCTGGTGTGGAACTGCCACTGTCTGGAAACACACACACACACACACACACACACACATACAAGTATGTCAGGTTGACTGTACACATCATATGACACTAGACTTCTGGCTTTCTCAGCTCAGCAGTGTATAAACACAATGTACCTGTCTGTGTGTGTGTGTGTGTGTGTGAGTGTGTGTCTCAGGCTCATTCTAGTGTGTCAGTCACAAAAGCACAGGACACACATCAGCTGTTTACACACCACTGTGTGTTCTGAGACACATGTGTGCACTTGAGACACATGAGAATTCCAGAGGAGCGATGTGTTGCTCAGAGGCTTCTCATTCAGAGCTCAAGAGACATAGCGGAGGTTTAAGTGTCAGATTATTTTAAAATTAGTTAGGAGTGTTAAAAATATATCATATGTAAATGTGACAGAGAAATATTTGGGTTCATGTTGAGTGACATTTGATTGAAAACTTGGTATTTAGGCAAGCGTGAGCAAAGTCTGAGACATTATTGAGACCTTTCTGAAGAGGTCTTCACAGAGCCACACCACGGTGTTTTTTCTTAAGAGAAACATCTCAGTTTAATAATCACTTCATGATTTAATAATTTACCTCATTTGTGATTTTCGACGTCTTTCTCAAGTTCTGTTCAGATCGTAGCCTTTAATTAACAGCAGGAAGTCTTTTGCTAGTGCCGTGTAATAAATTCAACTTTGTGTTTGTTTCTGTAATTCATAAATCTCTGTTTGAATATCCAGTCAGCTGACAGCGTGTCAGGAACGCAGCACGTTCAGTTATGAATGCATTGTGCACCACACACGCTTAACAATCACAAACCTTCTCGGTTCCTCACACCGCTGGGCTCCCGGTGTACGTGTGTTGTGTGTATAATCACAGTGTTCAGAGAAAGATAACATTTATCTTTCGGTTTGCATCTGGTTACAGTGACCGTCCACTCCTCCAATGTGATTAATCACTGCCTCTTTTTGATAACCCACAAGGTCTTCAACTTCTGAGAAGTTCATTGTAGTTGTTGATGTTATGAGGTTCTGTTGAGATCCTGAGTATGTGTGTATTTACATCTGGAAAATACAGATCTTAAATACAGTATTTTAGCACATGGTTCTAGTGTGTTTATTGGCAATCTTGTTATTGTTGGTATCATGTCGTATCTACTGACCTACAGGAATTATACGGCTAAATAACTCACAAAACTATGTGAAAATGTCCTGTGTCATTATAAAAAGTGAAAATGTGCTATTGTAACCTAAAAAAATGTGTTTATATTATCCGGACCTTAATATGTTATTTGTTAGTATGATCTAACATAGTAAGTTTCGTTTAGTCATATATAAAACCAACTCATTTAGACGTTACCATACAAATCATTGAGAAGCATTTTAACAATGTGGAGTGCAGAAATTGTCCATGGACTGAAAGGAATGTTTTGCGGTCACATCTACTGTAAACCCTACAAGCAGGAGGTCAACAATGCAGAGCTACACTAACATCTGAGGTAACATCTGAGGTAACGCAGGAATTCAACACTTTACTGTTTACTGGGCCACCATGTGGTTCAATGCTTGTCCAAACTCTGTTTACCACCCTTAACCCAGACATACAGCATTATACAACCACTGCTCATGAAGCAAACTCTCAAATTCTTCTGAATGTTGGCAGAATATGATTGAAGAGAGTTTAAACAATTATGTTTGAAAATGATTTAACAAGCTTACAAACAATAGAAAATGACTGGGCATTTTTATTCAGCTAACACCACAATACAAGAACGTGTCTGTAGGAAAATTAGGTGACCCAATCTTAACATATTTTTTGAAGATAATCAGTTTTTATTGTCAAATAAAGCATGCTTTCACTGTTTTTTTTCTTTTTTCCTTTTCTTGCCCTTTAACGATTGGATCTGGGCTTTACAAGGAAACGTTTTTCGAATGGTTTAAGTACACAACAGACAACAAATAAAACATCAATATAAAATAATATCCAGTCGAAACCGGCGATAACAATGTGAAGTGCATGCAAAAAAACTCTGAATCTTTCTCTTTTTTAACGTTTTCATTTTATAGCACAGCCATATGGTGTTTAATAGTCTTCTTTTTCAGTTTTTCTTAGCCGATCTTCTCGCTGCCAAGTTTAAGGAAGGCTGTGTGTTCAGGATAAGTGACATTTGTGGCACAAGATTGTTTAACAGCAAGCAGAATAACAACTTCTCAGTATATGTGTGTGTGTGTGTCTGTGTGTGTAGACATGCATGTGTTGTGGGTGCGATTGTGTTTTTTTTCCCATCTCCTGCAGTCGCCTCCTGGTGTAAGATTGATCTCATATGTACATCTACAATACTGTACAACTTTATTTTTCTTATTTTTTCTGTTGTTGTTGTTTTTTATTATAGACCCGTTTCATCAGGCCACAATATCCCATTTGATGTGGATTTAAAGGTGATTTGAACATTCAAAACAGCATTTAAAGAAAAAGAAACATTTTTGGGATTACATTTTTGGTAGATTTTTTTTATCACTCTAATATCTTATCCTAATATTGTCTTTGTCTTCAATGGTGAAGAATTCCGATCAAAGTTTTCCCCTTCTTTAAATACTTTAGGGAATTTTCAAACGTCGGGAAGTATGGCTGTAATGCCCCAAGATTTGTTCTCCCTGAAAAAAAATAATAAAGTAACAATATATTAAACTACAGAGTAACCTTGCTTTGAAAGCTTTATTCTTACTAATGTTTTTAAAATACGGTTTTTGGCATTCCTTAAATTTGAATTTCTTTGTGAAATAGCCATGTTCATGCATTAAACAGCAATCCTCATTATTTGCTCATTTTCTTGTCACTACAGGGCTTTGGTTCAAATCCATGGGGCATTACTTTTATAACACAAACAGAATACAGTTTCAAATCGATGTCAAAATGAAAGCAAAACGTGCAAGGGTTTCGTTCGGGCGCGATCTGTGATGTCTTTTATTAGCGTGATCGCAATCGTAAGTCGAAAAGCAACGTAAAATGGTTTGTGTAATGACAAATAAAACTCTTTTAAAGCAAAGTATTTTATTCACACAAATTTAATAAGATATAACAACTGTTTGGTCCATAAATATTTAAGGGGAAATAGTTTCTATACACCATAATTTTTCAAGAAACAAGGAAACATGGACAATCTTGGTAGAACACGTACTGTACTATTAACACGAAGATCAATATATATGATTCTCGGATTTACCCACTATATCAGAATGAGTGCACAACTGCTGTCTATGACATTGCTGCCCCCTCGTAACATAACACACTATTAAAAAGATCTTCCAAAAGTCAGATGGAAAACAGAACAGTACAAAACTAGTGAGGCGATCCAAAGATGTGAAATCATTTAACAAACAAACATGTATCTCCTGAATTTCACAAACTCTCTTCCAAGTTATCGCATAAGGCACAAAGAAGAACTGAGTTAAGCATCTACTTTATAAAGTAGACCTATTTTACCGCTTTGTTCTACAACAGAACAAATTCCCTCATCACACAAGGAAATGTTTTACCCCAGCAAGCAGCCTGGCCGATCTTAAACCGCCTCTAACCCACAATAAATATTTTTTTGGTCTGTTCGGTGGCAAGGGTCTGTCCAAACAAAATTCAAAAAGCACAGGTTTTGATTTTCGAGGGAAAGAAAGAAAAAGGTGACATGAGATGTTTCTCCTAATTAACTTGCTCCAGGATATATCAATCCTGAATTTTCAAGATTCGTAAAATCAGTAGGAACTTCCTGTTCGGCATTCACGAGTCACGCTGGAACCTTCTGTTAGCATGAGGGACCTGCTCATAATGTTTCCTACTGGGAACTATATTGTCACTGAGTATTTATTTACTGGATCTCTTAACTCAAAACAGTTGTTTCACTAGTTGAGGCCCTACAGACCGACAGGGTTAAATTTGCTGTTTTAGAAACAATTCATTAGGCCACCTTGAAAATAGGATCTAGAAAAATGAAGATCGATCTAGAAAAGTGATATCGAGTCAAGATTGGGTGGTGGCATTTGGGGCAATTATCATTGTAGAGATGATGTACAGACCTAAGCTGAGTTTACAGCATCCACTGGGCATTGAGTTTTGATTTTAACTGTAAACTGAAAGTATAGACTGAGCTACAGTCATGACTGATCTGTGCACGGTACAACCTAAACCATTTTCTGACTTTGCAACTTTCCAATTGAAAATATCTTCAAACTCATTTTTGAAACACAAAGTGGAATAAATAATTTTTATTTATATTGTCAGCAAATTCTTAGATTTTCATATCAGAAATGCCAAAATGCAATAAACACACCATGTATGCTGACACGCCGTGTGCAGATACATTTTTCTAAATAATGTGGCGTTAATAACGTAATAGTTTTTCAAAATAAAATAAGTAACTTAATACAAATCTCTAATTCAATTACTGAACTCTGAATGTCAATTGAATAAACGCTCATCGTCTCAAATTACATGACTGTGCAGATTGAAAATTTTGAGCACAAAAGCAAATCATTGACAAGTACTACAAACTCAGCTGCCACGCGGTTGCAAATGCTACACATTTAGTAGGTCTTTCAGTTTGTTTACGTTACTTCCCGAAGGTCTTTCGCTGGTCTCCAAAAAGTGTTTAAAAACAAATCTGAAATAAAGGGGGATCAAAGACAAAAAAAAACAAAACATGAAACAAATCCGTGTTAGAAAAGGTTTGTCAAGGTAGTTTGTGGGGGACTCCCGGATTCGTGGCTGTCCAAACTAGAGGTCACTGATGTTACTACGGTGATAGAGGGATTGGTCAGGTCAGTTAGTGTGGTGGCCGTGCTTGGTGGGGTCAGAGCACCGCTGTCGGAAGAGGGCGGTGGGAGTGACGTGCCGTCGGCCTTATCAACACCCCCATTCTCCTGCCGCAAAACGTTCCTTCTGAATTTGGCCCGTGCGTTTTGGAACCAAACCTGCAAACCAATCCCAGGGTCTTTACTCTTTTTGTGCTTTGCTTCGGATTATTGTCATATTTTTGCCTTATAAGTCATGTATCATTTAACATCACAAAACTAATCACTACTGAACAATGCCACAGTGATAGGAGCTTGGAAAGAACTACATTGATAGGCAGGAACTAGGCCTCAACTTTTGCTAAGACAATTTTTAGTCTAGTGAAAAACATGGACCATCCTCCAAATTACTCGTAATTAGCCGTAATTCCATTTAGATCATCAGAACTTAGTATCCCTATGATGTTTGATGGATCTAGTTCCAAACATTTGGTTTCTTTAAAGGTTCCTCAATGGACCTCAGTAGTGCCCCTTGAATTAATCCTCTATCTGGAATAGAATCTACTTAGGTACTCAAAAAAAATAACTATACTTTCTAGCTATTGCCCTGCAACGCTAAACTACGTGATGTAACACAACGAAAAATTATTCTGTGGTAACGATGGATGAAAACTGAAAGCAAAAAACTCAAGGATGAGATGAAAGGAGGGAAGGTAAAATGGAGTCTAACATGCTCAGAGATCAGGTGATGCTTACCTGAAGAACTCTCTTGGTCAGGCCTGTCTTCTGGGCCAGCTGTTTTAAGTCCTTAGCATCGGGGTTGTGGTTTATGGCGAAGTAGGACTTCATGGTGCGAAGCTGATGGTGTTTGAAGGACGTACGCATGCGCTTGGTCTTCTGGGAGGGTGGATAGGACTGCTGATCGCGATCCAAATGGTCTGCGTCGTTCTCGTTACATCCTGAATGGTACAAAAAAAATCAGAGAAAATGAGAAGGAAGAAACAAAGAAGATATACATACATACATACATACATACATACATACATATATATATATATATAATGTATGTATGTATGAGCAAACTAGATAAATATTTAGAACATTCTTAACATTGCAAAGCACTAACTCAACAATTATTTTAACTTATTTTGTTTGTTATATAAATGCAAATAAAATGCTTCAGATATTGTGTTTTAAATCAGATATTTAAATGATCACTTTAAATTAGCAGCTAATGTCATTAAAATCAAATGACACCTAAAAGTAAGTTACATTAAATGACAGTAATGGAACATTGACCATAACGTGCATTTACACTGATTATTTTACATTGACTGGCACCGCTAATATTACAGTCATTTATATATTTCCATACATAAATATAATACATTATATTATATTATAAATTATATATTAAGTTTTTAACGCACGTTTAATAAACAATTGCTGTTTATTTGTCTACAATATTATTCCGCATTTAGTGATTCTGGCAAGATCTATTATTCATCTATTATTTAATGTGCTCTATAATTCATGTATTTTGAGAATATAGTTATTAATACCTGAAAACTAAAAAAATAATCCGTGCCAAGAACAGCAACAACAAAAAAACATATTTATACAACGTTAGTTTTGCATGTTAAATCCTGCTGTAAGGCGCTTTGATTCATTGCATTGATGCTCATATCATCCCACTATTTATATCTGTATTTACATGAACCACGATTATAACAAAATATAACAGAATAGATTTAGTTTTAATGTATAAACTCGTAAACGAAAGCACGTGTAGAAAGAACTGTAGGTTCTCACACACGTTTTGCCACCAGAGGTCTCTATCCACAAACGTCTGTGCAACAAGTACACAGACGCCGCGAACTTCTAGGGGCTTATAGCGAGTTTTGGCGTCACTTAGAAATGTTTTAAATGCACAAAAATATATATTTTAATACGTTTAAAAACACGAATTAGTTTATATCTGAAATGTGCAAGAAGTGAAACTTATTATAGTATGTTTGGAGAAATTATTGAGGATTATTGGAATGAGGAAAAAAGACAAATAACCATAAGACAAAAAAACTACGTATTACTTTTTAAATAATACCAATAATAAACAATAATGAAACTATTTTAATGTGTCCATTACATATATATATATATATACCGATAGATCACATCGAAAAAAAGAAATACATAAATCTTATTCATATGAAAATAATGACATCTGACAACCGCTTATTTTTTAAGCAAACTTACTGGGAACGCTACAAAATTCACAGTAAGTTACCGTCTGAAGCTAATAAGAAAGCGTTTAAGTCGGACCCGTCTGCGTTTCTTTAACAGCCGTTTTAAACGTGTCGTGTTCGCTTTGTGTCCTGAGAACAGCAGCGACCTTCACGTGGCCGAACCGGAGCTGGTGGAGAGCCAGAGATTCCGACGTCACTTTCAATTAACGGGGAACAATTAACAGGCACATCATCCTTATTTCTCTCCGTTCAGGAAGAACGGAAAGCTTGGCACGCAAAGCCATTTTTTCCATGCAGACGGTAATTGTAACAGCCGCGACAAAACAGGCGCAGCGGGGATGAATCACGACGCGCTGTTTCGGATTCAGAAATTCGGATTAAGTGTAAACGGAAAAAGCGAAACAATTAAATCATTCCGACCTGACCGGCATTATAACAGCAAAGATATAGTCCCGTAATGCTGCGATTCCTGCACGCGGGGCTGGGTCACGGGTTCAATCCTCTGAGAGTTTCAAATGAGATGCACTGATGATCGAGGCCTATAATTGATCACATCTAATAAACACCGATAAAAACGTCGCGCGTCTGTCGCTAAATCGTGTATTGCAACTGACGTAAAGTAAACGTACGTAACTTACGTAAGTAAAATGACAGTATTTGAATATAACAAACCTTTTATTCGACGAACAAAATTTGGGGGCCAGTTTACACTACAGGGTAAAGTCTCACGATGTAGTTACAGAACAATGATCAGCAGTCTAATAGTGGACCAATAAGAAACCAATACTTTTTTTTTTATAAATTGCATATTAATATGTTGTCTATCGAAATTGTTTAAAATAAAAACAAATGCTAAAGAATATAATGGGCAACCAGAATAAATTTTGGAGACGCGTGTCAGGATTTGTCGACAATGAACAGGCCACCGAACAGCTATTACCAAACATCTCACCTGAATTGTAACTGCCGATATCTATTCCCATCGCCGAGCTCTTCCTCTTCCTCGGCCTTCCTTTCTGCACCGTGCCGGTGCCGTTGAAGTAAGGCAGCGCCAGCCCTCCGCCCTTGGCCGCTAATTCGGCGTAGTTTAACTGAGGGTGATACTCTCCCTGAATGAGGGTCTCGAAGTGAACCCGGCAGTAAACCAAGTTGTCTTTCATGCCGAAATGGTCACCCGTGGTCAGTGTTTTGTTGCACGTGGTGCAGGTGAAACAGCTGAGATGGTACACGGAGTCCCTGGCGCGCATCACCATTTCCGAGGCTGAGATTCCGAGATGGCAGCGGGCACATCTCTGCACGGAGAACCTTCTGAAACATTCAATGTCATTTAGAAACCACGTGGAAAGTAGAAATAATATAAATGCATGCTGGTGACACGATGTAAAAACTTTGGGTAAATTATTATAAACTATTACGCGTTTAACAGACCGTTCAAAACTTATATTTTAACTAAATAACATAATTCAAAGTCGCAGGACGTTTCAAATACCAGAACGTATATAAACGAATTAAATAGTAATTTAAACATTATTGATGTTAGTCAAAGTTATTCTGTTGTGTTGGCAGTAAATATTTAGTGACAAATTCTTGTAGCCTAATGCTCACAATTCAGGTGCTTATTCCACATGCTATTGCAAAACACAGCTAGAGCAAAACAATTTTTAGAAAACAGATTATATGTATTTTTTTATTTATATCATCGTTTTAAGCAACGATTTGTGTTGACAATAATGCTTTAGAAAATTTAAGAAAAAAACTAGTGTCCTTTCAGACATGCATGAAGCATTAAACGATTAAACAAGCGGAGAGAGTTCAGCGCACGTTTAAACGTGTCAGTTCATCACTGAAGATCACCGTGTACGGGTCAGTGCTTTGGGTGTGTGTGTGTGTGTGTGTGTGTGTGTGTGTAGAAGTTTAAGATTAGTCACTAACTCGTTATTTCCAGGCTTTGCTAATTAAGGCCTTCTAACCAGGCCCAGTACACGACATACGTGTAAAAGTTAGTTCTTACCTGTAGTAATCCTCTTTGCAGTAAATGCTGCCATCCTTTGCGAAACACGTCAATTCGGATTCGAGGGCCAGTTTACATTCACAACACTTCAGACACCGTAAATGCCACTGTTTATCAACGGCGAGCAAATAATATCTGTCCGAGATTTTGCCCCCACAACCGGCGCACAAGGCGGGCTTCTCCGGACTCATGGAGGGCATCGTCTTCAAAACAAGAAGAAGAGCAAAAACAAAGGAGACGAACAGAGAAGATTAAAATACATCCCAGTTATTTCGTTTGCAACAACAGCACTAACTAAATGTTACTAAATGTAAATCGTACATAAGGCAAAATGGGAATATTTTTCCATGCATTTATTGGTTAACAGAACGATTTTTGCACTTTTTAATAGAAATTCAGTTTGTCTATTTTAGCTACTGAATAAATATAAATATTCTATATTCTATGCATGCATAGAATAAATATTCTATGCATGTCGACAACATAGCTAGTATTATAAGAAAAAAACTATATAACTCTAAACGTTTATATTTTTCTAAAGGTAACTAACTATATACGAAATACAATAAAATGTAAAGTAATATGCAATTGTAATAAGCATTACTATTATCAATATTATTTTAATAATAATATGCAGGCATCGAAATATTTTTGTGTCTATTGTTCCACATATTTGAAATCCTTTTTAACTTACTTATTATTTAAACCCGTCCAGTTAAACCATTTGATACATTTTGCGACTTTTTACACGATTCCTGGAGCTTAATACAAACCGAGGATCTTAAACTAAAACAAAATTTTCGATCGATGTTTTATTGATTTATTTATTTATTTAGGGAAGTTGGTTACAAGCTGTTAAGTGCGTGTAAAAGACGAGTTTTAAGCGAACAAACAAGTCAAGTCGAACTGCGATTTACTCGGGTGGAAATAAAACGATTAAATCCAAAATCTCACCGTTTCTCGCCCGTTCATCTGAACGGTTTTAGCCAGACGGGACTCCGTTTTAGATCTTCTCTCCATCTCCTCCATGATCCCTTGAATATGATCCCCAGAGATGCCGTGGAAAAGCATGGCTGCTGGACGCAATGTGCAACTGCTTTCTTTCGCCTTGCACCCCACAACTTCCATATACAGCTATCCGGATCCTCAAAACATCCGCAGGGATCTGCACCAACAGATTCACACAAATGCAATCAGTGCTTTACAAATCAGAAGAACTGAGAACTGAGCTTGGAGACAGGAACCAGTCCACTTCTCCAACGTCTTGGAAGGCTGGAGTAAAAGTATAGTCCCGGCGATATAAGGCAAACCAGAAGTCTGGAGCGTGTGTTTACGCGTCAGAAGTTTTAAAAGATTTCAGGTAGTCCCGATCTTCTACTGAGGGGATCCGAATGCGTGAAAGTCAGGTTTGGGACTGTGTGTGTTAGAGATCCCGTGTCCTATTTGTGAAGAGAGCAAACGCCTGCCCAGCTTGGATAATTGGGTAGGAGGAGTTCTTCCTCTCTCCTATGTCACTGATTTCTATTCACCAACAAAGACCTGTCACTCTCTCTTCAAACCGCCGGTGATGGGCAACACGAGCGTGGAAAGCACTCGGTATTAATCTTTAACTTATTTTTAACTGATGCTTCGCCACTTCGCTATTTTTTAATGTTAAAAAAGGGTCTTAGTTTCCTTGAATGCCGTGCGGAATAAACGCCTCGTCCGTCTTTTCTGCACGTTGTTTTCTGCACATAATTAATGAACGTAATTGAATCGAGCGCTTTAATTATTGTGTATATGCGTCAAAACGCCGTTTGCGCTGTTTTGGCATTTGGGTGGATCTGGGTGGATCTCTGTTTGTTCTGCTGTGACTGTTAGGTCGTGGCTTAAAAGAAAAGGAAATTATGCTAAATATTACACACGAAAGCCGCGTGTCTAATAACACACTTGCAATGAAATCCCTTAAAAAACAAAACAGCAGTTTTTATTAGGCTACATTTGATTTCTGCTTAGTTTATTTATTTATTTATTTTAAGGGACAGGCCCAGGTTTAATAAAGGTATATATTTCAAAGTCACGCAATATTATGCGCACAAATTGAACCGCATTGCGAAGGAAACGATTCGTTTTAAACGCGCTTTAAGCTCCATAAATTCGGGCATAAATGTTATTTATGCTGGGATAAAAGAAAACGTGTTGTTACCCTCCGACACATTTAAAAGGGAAGCACACAAAAATAGACAGAAATAGCACAATTTTAGTTGTCAGACAGCTATCAGGGTTTTATGTTGCGGTCTTTCTCTCCTTCTGTGTGTGTTTGCGAGAGAAATAGACAGAAATATGCGAGGCAAGGGGGGCAGTAACCAGTTGTGTCGATTCTGTGATTGTTACACGTCAAACGCGAAAGTCACGATTTCTTTTGTATAAATAAACAAACAAAATGTGATATACGAAATATGATCAAATGTGATATTTTAAACTAAAACACATGGACAGTATAACAGCAAAGGTATGATAGCAACGTCGTAGCTTTAACAGCGCAACGCTCGTGTCATTACTGCAGGTACATTGAATTAAAACAGAGATTATATTTAGGCAAGACATGTGGGTTTTATTTACAAATATCGTTTTGTTTTAGCATTGAAATTATGCATATAACTTTCGACCCTAAAACAGCGGGACTGGAGGCTTCACTGTAAATTTAATGTCATTTAAAAGCCTAAATAGTTAAGACACATCTGCTTTTTTCTTCCCACCATCCTTGACTTTCAATTTCTGCTTAGCTTTGGTAAACCCAGGCCTATTCTTTACCGTCTTTTCGTGCCCTCCTTTAAGAATTCGCCTTTTAGGAATGATTTAATCTTTTAGAAACTTGGGTTGAATTTAAGACAGATGAAAGCTGATAATGCAGCATTTCTATTCAAAGGTCAGATTCAGTCTATCAACTTCATAAAATGGACACAGGACGACACCGAAGATTTATTTCCATTGTAAATAATAGGTCAAAATGAGCTCTGAGTCAAATTAAAATAATGTGAACGCAAGCATCTAAATATGATCATCTATATTATACTATGTTATACTTTTATATTTAAGTTCCTTCGTTATATGCCATATAAAGTAAGTAAGTATATTTGTCTGTACAATGTGTGGCATTTTCTATTTCATTTAGGCTATTTGTTGCCTTTAACATTTTGCTTAATAATTTTCTTAACATTGAAAAAAATTCTGCACTTGCTCCATTTTAAACACACGATTTTAAAACTATTTCTCGATTATTGTCTTCTAAGCAAAAAACGAATCCAGTCGTTTGTGTGCAGCTATTTTTTACACCGTAAACGTTCACTAAACGATTAAACGCATTTGACGTTCACTTAAACGAACAGTAACGTCACAGTTCAAATTTAGTTTAAAATAAAGGTTAAATACATTCATCTCACAACTGGAAAGGTCAGTATTTTAATGCATCAGACACCGAGCCAGTTTTCTTATCCACAGCTCGTCAAAATATTATTCCATAGAGGAAAATATATGATCATCGTCCAAATGCGATAATCTTTATGTTTTATCCATACCTTATTTTATTCCGTCTGCATGCACAACTTTTACCTGTCACCTGTCCTATGTGCAAATTGCCTTTGGACTCCCCTCGCCAATTATGCCTAAATAACAATCCTTCTCCATTCTCCAATTTATCCTAGATGATGAGAAACAATAGGAAATGTGATGTTTTACCATCAGCCGGTGCGCGCCGTCCCGAGTCGCGGCGTTGCGGTGCGGAAGGGAACGATGAAGCACAGCCTATGGCGGAGGGGGGGGGTTAGACAGAAGCGATCCTACCAGCAGATGGGGGCTGTTCCTTGCTTCTCGCGTCCCAGCGTGAGTGTCAATTATACAGCAAATCTGGATGAATATACATGCGCAAATATGCATTGGTTATATCATACGTGCATAAAATGTCATGACAGTTTTCCCAATCCTGGTTCCTCCAACACCGCGCGTTTTGGATGTGTCCCTAATCTAACGCACCAATTTATCAGCTCATTAGTGGAGACTATCACCCGAATAGGGTGTGTCATAAACGGGAGACATCGATAATATGCAGCGTTGGGGGGGCTTAGGGACGAAGATTGGGAAACGCTGATATGTACACAAGGCCCTGTTGGAAACATATTGGCATAAGCAACTCTTTTACGCACGATATGTCACCAAACATTTCTCAGCTGGTTAATATTGGACTGTGTCCGATTGATGTACTTGGATCAGACAGATAGATCCACCGCTAGGACCTGTTAGTGTTTGCAGACGTATGTACAATATTGCAATAAAAAGCACGTTTTAGGTTATATTATAAGGTACAGAAACATTCAACCACTGTATTTTAAGCGTCTTCTTGTTTATTTAAAGTCAGTGTTGTAGATATAAATGTTAATGATGGGCTGTAGTAAAGATGACGACTTTAAAAAATATATTAAAAACCTTTGTGAGAATTTCCTGTAACAAAAATTCAGATTTAATAATAACAATAATACAAGCATAAGGAATTTACCTTAAATAATTACTGGGCTTCCAACTCACTAAACCCAACTACTGACAGAGGGCAAAATTAGTTGTTTTTTTTGGCAGAATTCTCCCAAACAAGAATTGCTTCCTTGATTTTGGGAAAAATGTCCGTAAACTTTAAAAAGCAGGAGTTTTCCAACGGGAGAACATTATAAATCTGCTCTCTCACACTTGGAAACACAAAGCTGTAACATGCAGCAATACCGTCCCAAATACTGAAAAATATTTAAAACAAGACTAAATGATAAATGAAGGTTTTTGGTGATAAAAAAAACTGTTGGGATAAAAAGGGGGTCATCATATTTTAAGAGTGATTCATGGATTTACCATCACACCAGGGTGTTCTCATTAAACTTTGGCTTCCAGGCAACCTTTCATGCCATGTAAATCAGAGGGGAAGAGACTCAGACCTAAATACACAAACAGGCCTACTTTAAATGAAAGATGGGGTCTATGACTTGTCCAACAGCACACAGAAACTCCAGCGTTAGCCTATGGTGAAGGTAAACAACTAGGTTTTGCTGTAGAAATATTGTTTTAATTAAACACTGCTGTACGTTCCCCAAAAATGCCCTACAAATGTTTGCTCGAATTTCACTACAACTAAATAAATAAGCTCAACACCTCAGCCAACATTATAATTAAATATAAAACACAAATTTATATAAAAAATTTGTTTGTACACTATTACTTACACTCATGACATTCCAAATGGTGACTGTTTCTATCGTCTGGAATAAAAACAGGAATTAGTGATAGACAGTCTCGATCACCATTCAATTTTATTGCATTGAAAAATGAGCAGCGTAAACATTTTTGCAAATTTCTCCTACCGTGTTCCACCAAGGAAAGCAAGTCACGCAAGCTTGGCACAACATGACTGCGACAGAAATGTCATTTCTGGCTAAACTATCCCTTTAATTAGCCTAAGACGTCGTAATCTTAGCCTGCCTTGATCTCATTAAAATCAACCATATATCTGACTGCCCAGCTCTTCAACCCAAACTGTGAGCTGGGATTCAGAGCCGATTACACAGAAACAGTGTCCATTAAATTTGTGGGTGAACCATGAAACAAATATTTACAAACTGGAGATGGACAATGATTTCTCCAGAGCCGTCGCGACACAATTTTTTAAAGAGGCAACAAAGCCACAGAGCAGATGCTGCCCACCGGTGTCATGCTTTGCTTCTAAGAGGGAACGTTCAGTCTAGCAAGCCTGATGAGAATTTAGCTGCTGTTAAAATCTCTCCCTCCATCTCTTGAATGCACACACACTCTTGTTCTCTCTCTCCCTCCCGCTTCACCCCATTTCTTCTGATGCTGAGCCCTGCTCTGCTGATGCAAGAATCACAACTCCCTGTGTTGACAGATGGAGGACGGCTCCATAGCATAAAGCTGGTCCCTACAGTCCAACTGCTGCCTAACCAACAATTTTTTTGCTTCTACCCCTTTTTCTTGTTTTAAAACTGTATCTTTCCTTCTTTATTATCTTGAATTTAATCCTGTTAAAGGGATAGTTCACCCCAAAATGAAAATGTTTCCAATTTTTGCATCATTAATTCATGCCATTCCAAACCTGTAGGACTTTTTCTGTGGAACACAAAAGAAGATATTCTGAAAAATATTCTGGTGGTTTTGTGTGCATAGAATGGAAGTTAATGGGTGCCACTGCATGCTGTTGGTTGGCAAAATAAGTTTCAAAATATTTTCAGAAGCAAAAATGCCATACAGGTTTGAATTAAATGAGAATTATGGAAGAATATTTTTGGGGGGATGAACTATCCCTTGAATAACAGGGTTTAAATTTTGTCATCATTTGTATGAAATAAAATGTATCTGACAGCAGAGGTCATTGTTAAACACTGAATTGTGATTGGTGTCTTCAGCCTTGCATCATTTAACAACAGAGCCAAAATTACCCTACAAAAAGTGTTGCTTTTTGTCCACCAAAAAAGCTTAGGTATACTTTAGTTAATCCAAAAATGAAATCTCAGTTGTATTTTCTCCCAAACCATCTACATTTTCTTCTTGTGCAATACAAGAGGACAAATTTTTCAAAACAATGTTAATGAATGTATTTTTTTAATAGGAGTAAATAGTGACTCTGGCAGCTTCTCCTTTTGTGTTCCCCTGACAGAATTTTCATTTTGCTTAACTAACCCTTAAACTTTTGCTGATTTTACATAAACTCACGCAACACATCAACAAACTGCAGAAGTTAGCTTACTGAGAATGTTGCAAAACGTTCAAGTAGGCTGTTAAATCCTTCAGCAAAAACACTTCCAAACAGACGCTACGCACTGTATCAGACATGCTATGTATAACTTTTCCAATACTTGTCTTAAAATCTCCTTCCACCCACATGCATTTGATCTTGCTGTACAATGTCTCGAATCAAGCACATTTCTGTTAAAGGTTCTGTTGTTGAAGATTTCCTTAAAGGATTTCCCTTACGTTGGCGAACACTGCTCTGGGATTTACCACAGCCATGCAACAGTTTGTGTTTTTTATTGCTTTCAATATTTCATTGATCCTTCAGGACAACTGGCACCGAAGACTTTGTGGGTGATGAACAGTACCCAAACTGCACTGCCAAGAATATCTGGCTGATCTTGATACATCTCCTTGCCCTTTGACAATAGGCAAAGATAAGGTTTCCCCATTGAATGAGTTGACCGCCTGACCAGAGCTGAACAGTGCCACATATGGCGTGATATGGCCAGACATTCTGGCTGGAACTGAAGGTTCTCGGGGAGATGCCTCGGTGCTTTGTGCAGCTATTTACAGGCCTGTCCAAAGGAATCTGGCCCTGTGACTGTCAGTCAGACACGAGGAGCTTTTTCAGAAGCACTGGTGCAACCACAGGGAAGCTGGTTGTCCATCTGACCACTTTGGTAAAGCTTCAGCCCCAAGGCTGAATGACATTGTCTCTTTTGCATGACCAGACGGGCTGCTCGACTGTGGCACGGCTGTGGCTCGACTCGACGTACGCGTGAACGCTGCCAACAACGACACCGTTGACCGCACGTCTACGCCTGCACTCGGAGGGACAGCCCAGATGCTGAAACCGGTTTTCCAGCCATCACTCTACTGAAATGCGCTTCCTGGAGCCAAAACGTGTCATCCTCTGCCTGGCCTGGGTGCTTGATCAGCGAGGCTCGTCACTGGTTTGTGGAGTGGCCAGGGCTACGAGGAGGGTTTGCCCCCAGTCTCAGCGAGCTGGAAAGGACAGCCTGGACCAGTGATATATTTGGATGCTTGTCCAAGCAGACCGTCCCTCTGCTGCTAGAAAAGTGGCAGCGAGTTGTCTCTGCTGTAGCATATGCTAGCTGAAGGTCAGGTGATGGACTCCAAAGCTCTGCAGATGCAGGAACTGTAGCCCCATGGCAGCTTGGGTGGGTTTCAATTCATAGGGAATTAGCAGTTAGAGCTTGGTGTACTTGAAGCCAGGTGTCACATGTATGACCTTAAAGACCTGGTAATGAAACAATGGCAAATGGGATTAGTGGAGGACAACAATGTGTTTATATATTATGAGTAACATGATGGTTGAAGGACTTAGAAATATAAAGAATTTTAAGGTGGAGGTGTTTATTTACCTGAGATCCAGTCATACTCTAGGGTCTGAACTATTCACAATTAACTCGCAGAGGAAATGAAAAAAGATCTCACCAGATGTTTGACTGAACAATTCAATGCCAGTAGGAATTTCCTGGATTTTTCACTGAGATGCTACTCAAGCATAACCAACTTCCTCCATTCCCAATGTAGTCCCTTGAGCTTTCACAATCCTCTCCACTAACATGCATGTTTGCTCGTTCAGAGGTTACCATTTCCACACCTGATCCCGGCACGTAACAAGACCAGTCATTTGCTATAGCAAGCCTTGAAATCTGTCTGAGCCGGGAGGGGCAGAGCGTCACGTAGTGTTCGCGACTTCAGTTGCCAAATACTGAAAAAGAGAAACAGAGAACGAGAAAGACAAGACTATACAAAGTCATATGATGCTGAAGAATAAGGCAGACATGAAAGTTGGCCTATTTCATGGTCAGGCACAAGGACTGGGAAGGGTGAATGGCAATGCATCTACTTTAATGTGACAGACAGGTCCCTAGGCAAAACAAGCAGACCCGTGGCAGGCAGGCCCAGGTACTTGATGAGTGTGACACCTTCGCCATTCCACTGGAAATGTTGTCGCCGTACGCTCCGCTGCCTCGTCTTAGGTTTTACCCAAATAAATTTGCCTCTCATCCGGACTGACGATGGCACGAGCCCCTCGCCTGCCTGTCGTCCCCGGAACACTTGAGATCATGAATCTCCTTGTCGATGTTCACAGGGACTCGTTCCTGATAAATGCGTACCCGCCTTGGGACCCTCTCGCAGCCTGTATTGCGCTCAGCGCCAGTCGGCAAAACCGGGATGGGGTTCCGCCGCATACACCGCGATTTAGAGGATGCTTCCTTGTTCCTGCCTCGCGATGCTGTGTGACAGGTTGGACGGCTGGTGCCTGAGGCAAAAATCTTACTTGGCTTTGTGTATCTACAGACAAACCATCACAGAGACACACAGGAAATATAAATTACCAAACATAATTGTAAACTATAGATTTGCACTGATCAAAATGTGATTTGTGAACTTACTGTGTTGGTGCTGAAACCATGATTTCAGTCGTTGAGGCAGAGCACAGTATCAATCACAGTTAGCCACAGGGAGATATGAATCAACTACAGGGATATATATTGGAGAGGCATATAATGGCCAGGAGGTACCGCACACAGTCTACAAACATGAATGTGATGTATTTCACATTTCACATTTGTTATCAATATGAATCCTTCAGCCTTTGTCACTGTAACAGCCAAAAAACATGGGATACACACACACACACACACACAGTTTCATTCTGCATAAGTGACTTAAAACAGCAACTAAATCCAATATTTAATACTACATGCAATGTTTCTATAGTATGTAAAGCATGTAAACAAAATGATGCTAGTGTACGAACATTTATTTTGTATATATCTTAAGTTAACATTTAGAAGAGTGATTTATTCTCAACTTCCTGTTCTAACATTTAGCACCCAGTCAGAACTGACAGCTGTCAAAATAAGGATCGCCGGTAACGATATGAATATTCACACTACGAAAATTCCCGCTTGCGGAATTCATTTGACAGAAGCGCATACAAACTCCTGTATGTCAAATCACAGCGGATGGATGTGATTCAAACCATTTCCTGGAGTGTGTATTGCACATCTGGTGTAGCGTATTTCATCATTTTAAACGGAGTGTACGGAGAACACGCATTAAATGAAGTTCAAATCCAGTATGGGAGCACACAAAACGAGCTGTTAAGGAGAGCCTCACATTTACTGCTATACATAAAACAACGAGCCCGTTCCTTCACATTAATTTCTCCATATGGACACTATAGATAAAAATGAGATGTTTAGAAGTTAATATATGGGTGGAATTAACTTTGAGCAAGACAAATTGGTGGACAAGGCTTATCCAAGTGGGTCACTGAGAATGGGTTTCTACTGTGCCGGATTCATCTAACCCATTAAAACATCAATCATCTGTTACCATCATTCGTTATATGATAAGATTTATGTTCTAAATCACATTTAGTGTGACTATATAACATATTCAATGGTGACCAACATTTTTGTAACCCCTGTAATAAATCTATACCACAGAAAAGAATAACAGACATACATGTCTGGAGGCACTCCCAAAATTTCCTCTTTTCCTGTGGGCAAATCCGTTGGACACTTTGCAGGCAGTGATGGGGTGAATGTACGTTTCCTCATGGTTCTGTGGACAGATATTTGTAGTTTGTTATATTTACAATTGATTTCAAGAGTGTAAACAATAACACTATGTGGCTACATTTGTGAAAAATAAACAACAATAGATACTATGAAATCAAAATTATTTACAAAGCACAGATAAAAACAAATAACTATCTAAAACATAAAGCACACATAACACAATATAACAATTAAAGACAGCAATGCAACAGAGGACATACTTAAAATGCCTAAACTCCTAAAATTCTTAAACTCAGTTTTAAGTTTACATTTAGATTTAAATTCAGTTTCAGACAAAGCCAGTCTGACAAAAACCAAGAGACTTTTTCCATCTAGAGTCCATTAACCCCTGGGTGGTTCTTAAATTCCTGTATATTAAAGGGTAAAAAAAGACCTGCCTTTACTAAACATTTAAAATAAGTAGTTTAAATCTTAAATCTGTTAACAAACTCTATGTTTTTAAAATGGTCATTTTCGACAACACAAACAACACCAGGGTTAAATGCTTACATACATTTTCCCCATTGAAACAGTAACACAAGTTTATAGCATTCATGAAAACACAATACAATTGCCTTTCTTAAGCATCATTGGTGTCTCTTCTACAGAGAGCGCTGGCTTCATCTATGACAGCCTCCAACGGCAAAAGGGCCTGAGGCAGTTTTGTGGCATGCCATCTCAGATGCCATCCTTTGACTCCATAGTGAAGATGACACTGTCTGTGCTTTCTCCAACTCCACGACTCTTCCATAACTTCCTCTGGACCATCAACTCACATCGGCCCTGACAGCCAAAAGGAACTTTCAAAAATGACCCAGTCCTCCAGAAACAGGAGAAGTAGCCTTTTCCAGTCAAGAGCTAAAGGGTCCAGTATGCTTTTTTTTGTTACCTAAGAGGGCAAGTCTGGGGAAAAATGTCCTTCAAAATGCCAGAAGTTCACGGAGTACGTTTTTACTATTTTGTGTCCTCATGCTGAGTTTGGGAGTGTTTGGGAATCACCATTTTTGGTTATTGATCTCCACCTAGGCCACTCATTCTGGGTTCTGTGTATCTACACGATTCTCTATAAGTGTGACACCTTACTAACACGCTGCTTGTGGTGTCGTGTCGTGCTGGTTTGTAATGTGCGTTTGCTCTTACCTCGCAAGCGACCAGATGGAGTTTGTGAATCAATCTATCGTCATCTGAAAGCGACAATGACGCTTGTTTTTGTGCAGTTTGTGAACGAGGCGATTCCTCACCGACACGATCGCGTTACTTTTAAAAGTTTCATGCACTTTAAGTTTAAACGTTGAAGATCTTCTTGTTGCTAAATCTACGGATGTGTTCTTGCCATTGTCTTTTAACTTTTTCTAGCGTGCACAACAGTCACTTATGCGCCACCTGTGCTGGGCTGTAGAATTGCAACCTGTTTTACTTATAATGTCACTATAACATGCAATGCATGCATGCATGTCAGTATGTAAACTCGATAAAAAGATTCAATACAGCCACACACAAGTTGGGCTAAAAATTGCACGCATGTCTAGTTAGTCGCCTTTATTATGTATATTTTATAGGACGTTTATGATTTTGTAATGTGTGTTGAATATATTAATGCATTACCTGCATTGATTTTATTGGCATGCCTAACGTACACGACTTACAAGTTATTGTGGAAACTTTGGACACCGTGACACACAAAATTATATTTGAAACATGACCCAAATTGTTTAGATTTTGCTGAATGAATCGTAACAACTCAACTCATCCTGCTGGCTGTTTAGCGCAAACGGCGCATGCGCACACAGTGCGGAGTAGAGAATGTAAACAAAACCAATGAGGACCACAAGCATGTCTGAGGAAAGCACAGAGCAATGATGTTTTCTGCGTGTCTTAGAGCAAAATGACTATTTTAATGTATATTTTCCACATATAATAACCCAGTGCATGTATTATTGTTTATTTATTTATTAAGGTTAACTATTTTCAAAGTTGCATTTTATTTATAAAACTATACAACTTTTCGAAAAGAACAATAAAGTTTATATCTTGAACCAATGTGTTGTGCAATTCAATTTTGTGGTAATACCATATACGTCTAACATATAATATATTATATGTCTAATAAAATTATATTCAATTACTGACTTGTGCCTTTACTAAAGGGCCTATACTGAAAGGCTTTGAAGTCACACTACTGTTACTAAGAAGTTTATTTACAATTCCTGTACTTACAATGTATTTCATGGAGTATTTATTGGATGTATCTTATTGGGTTAGTTTAATAAACCACACTGCCACAAAATAAAACAACAACAGAAAACACAACATCTGTAGAAATACGTATGTTGTGAGATTTTGTGCTCACAGTGCATTTTAAATGAATGTCCGTGCACTGCAACAGGTTACAGCGACTGGGCGTTGACCCATTAGGAACCCAAGCTATTTTTTTAGATGTGTGGGTGGTGTGTATTTAAACTTCCTTGCTTTACCACCAAAAACTTACTGTTCATCATATCAACAGGCCATGCTTAGCTGTTGCACAATGTGCTTTTATCTTTTTACGTATTTATGTATTGTGCATATCACAAATGGTGTTGCATTTGTTACACACTTAGGAGGTAAACAACAAAGGAGGACTAAGAGTTTAAAGAGGGGCTATGTATCAAAGACATGCATAATAGGCATGTCGGCCTAAGCATACGTGCCCGTGCATGCTATTAGAGGAAAACTGACAGACAACCATGGCTACAAGTGTTGCATGCATCCTAGTGTTTGGGATTTATATGCAATAAAGCGACTTCACATCTAGCGACAGTTGCATAACAAGCGCACGTATAACTGCACCGCGTCACGCGCACGCCAGCTCGCGACATCCAGGTGTGGATCAAACGGCGCGACGTCACAAAACGCTGACCGCACTTCCTGGTATTTCACTGAAGGATCGCCGCCAAGGGGAAGCGAAACGGCCAGCAGCGCGATCGGGAAGCGTCACCAGGGAGCGAGCGATCGCGCCGACGGATACCCAGAATGTCCCGGTGCTCGCAGCTGCGCGTCAGGTAGCGGTCAAATCGGGAGGTTCGCGAGCGGCGCGCGAGACGGTGCGTGTAATTTCCCCGCGAGCCGCTGCTGACGCGATGCTGTAGCCATGGACAGCAGAATAAAGTAAGTGCACGGATCTGCCGTTCACGTTTCTTCGTCACGTTAAACGGTCTGAACGGTTGTAAATGAACGTAAGCCCGTTAGCTTGCTAGTGATCTAACTGTGGATGGGGTGACAGGTCTGGCTGACCGGTTAGCTTTGTATCTAATGCTAACTAGCCTAGCCGCATTCCTACACATCCATTTAAACGCTTGACAGCAGTAAATATTTCCCAGTGTTTCCCAGTAAATATAAATATTTCCCAGTGTTAAACTGGACATCTTAAACACGTTGTTATGGCTTTACCGTGTGATATAGCGTAAAAACGCGACGGGAACGCTACGTACATGAATAAACATAACTGTACATCGGATACAAGTCTGATGACTTTAGATCTGTCCATATGTCAACATGGGCTTGTTTACACAAATGCGTGAGGAATGAACGAGTGGGTTTGTGTTGAAGTTGGTGTTTATTGGTCTCTTTCAGCGAGAACCCTGCGAGAACGTTTGATCTGGTACTACAGGTTGCATGTCCATCGTCCGAGAATGAAGGTGAGAGTATATTTCTCTATATTTCTGTATTTTTATACAGTCTGTTGCATATGCAAGTTGATGTCTGTTCTGACTTTACTGTAAGAGTGTTTGGTTGAGGCATGGTTTTAAGTAACAGTGTGTGTTATAACAGTGTTTTTACAACAGTTTTGAATACATTGTACATCAGTGACTTCTGCAGTAGTTATATAATATGCTTGTACCTCTGTGTGTATATGTATGTGTTTTATTAAATACATATTTATTTAAATATTTATATTATTGTATATATTTATGCTAGCAAAGTCACAGACTTTTTACACATGGGTTGGTAACTAAAATAACTGTATGTAACTGTATATGTGTGTATATATATATATATATATATATGTGTGTGTGAGTGTATGCAGGTGTTTTGCTAAAGAGTCTGTGAGTTTGGTAGCATAAATAAATGCTCTCCTCTTGCTTGTGATATATTTGCTTAAATAAGATTTTCAGAGCTTATTATAAAACACAACAACTGTATGATGATACCTTTGACAGTCTTGTGAGTGCAAGTCTCCATTTTTGTTTTTGACTGCTGTGGTGTTGTCTGTGCTTGAATAAGGATAAGTAAGTGGTTTGTTTGTGCTCTGGGGAATCACAGGAAGGAAATTATTGCCGTAGGATTGCAGGCTGGTAAGATTCATTGCTGGTGGGTCGGCCTGTGTGTGCTTTGATTTTAGATCAGCCCTTGTTCAGTTCAGGCCGAGCAGGTGTGTAGCTGCTTTAAGACTTCGGTGTAAGAATTCACACTTGTATCGATCATGCGCTGTGAATCTGTTGGTGTCCTGTGAGCTTATCGAGGCTGTAATGGAATGTGGAGTGAAACCGCTTTACTAAAAGAGTCATTTTCGTGTTTACATTTAATATGTTGTAAATTGATACAGAACTGAATGTATATTTATATTGTGTTGATTTATTTTACACAATATTTAGGAGGTAAAGAACAGGTGGTTCACAGAAGCAGCTGTTGGTCTTACCGTAAAAGGCAAATATTACTGGTCAAGTTGAGTAAAGGTTAAAATGAGCTACGGTCTCTGAGTTCCAACCCACTTCCCCTCATCATTTGTCGGTGTGTGTTTCATTTCCTGACTCTCAAAATTGAGCTTCGTTTATAAGGCCTCAGGGCCTAGGAAAAGTTCACCCGGCTAGTCTTAATCGTACAAGCTCTGTGCATCACAGGAAACGATTCCAGCCTGAGATAACAGAGCGTTGTTAGCTGTGCATAATATCTTGTTGCAGATTTGATGTTGTGGTTTACAAAAAAGTCGGTGTCTTCACGTTATAAGTTTGCAATTGAAAGCATGTGATTGACTGCTCTCTACCCGCTTCTTGAGTTTCATGCCTTTTGCTCGGTTCGCACACGATGTATGGTAACGTTTCCTATGGGGGCTCGGTTGAGCCGGGCCTATAACGTATTTCTTAAGCCAAATGGAGTGACTGTTACAGAGTTGTGGTAATATGAATCATTCAGGGGAGTCATTGTGTCTCATCAGACATTCTGTCTCTGTACACACCTAGTGTGTCATTTGGACTAATTTGATATTTGATCAGCCCTAATACGGCTCAATTCTTCTGGAGCTAGAATGAAGCTGGCCAAATCAAGCTTTGTGATGGACTATGTGAGCTGTGGCTTAAGCAGGTCCACTGTGATTTTGTGTCACTACCGATATCTGGTATCATTTATATTTTGTAGTGTGACTTTTTTTGGTTTCGTTTCCCCAATATTTTTATGCTAGAAATTTGAATTGTCTTCAAAGTTTGAGATTATATTGTTAGGTTAACTTTCAGCTGTTAAAAAGGCAGTGTTGGTTTTGGGTGCGTGTTTGCCCGGGTTGGTAAGTCTGTAACTAGACACCATAGTTAGAGGAAATCAGGTTTCGTTTTAGTATTATCTTTCATTTCCCCTTTTGTCCAAAGTAGCTGCTCCTGAAAACATGTTGCTTTTTTCAGAACTGTTCACTTGATTATCATTTCCCCTGCAATGTCATTTATGAGAAGTTTATTTTCTGCACAAATATTGTGATATTGGTAGTAAATGTTTAAGAATCAGGAGGTGGGATTTATGCCAGCCCCCCCTGAAAAATTACATTACATTTTACATATACAAATTACATTTAGTCATTTGGCAGATGCTTTTATCCATTCCTTCCATTCCTTGGAATCGAACCCACAACCATTGCACTACTACCGCAATGCTCCACCAGTTGAGCTATAGGAAAGTCCCTGCATTTAGAGACAGTCATTCCCATAGCACAGGTCTGAAGTTTGACAGCCACAGAGGCTGCGGTGTAGGTGACTTATTTTATCCAATGTTAGAAGATGAATACTCTGCCAGATTGGATTAAGCATGACTGCTGTACTCACGCTTGGCAACACCAAGTCGTATTGATGTTTTTCATGCCCTGTGCCAAAGCCAGCAGATGATGCTGACTGTGCCAAGGCAGTAGGTGGAGACAGATGCTACCTGTCTTGCCTCCTCTTTTCATCCAGATTGCACCCAGTAATAAAGCAATAAAAAATAATAGACCTGAGTTTTACAACTACACTCGCGCTGCAATTAGCAAAGTGATTTTCTAGCAATGACCAACAGCTTTATTTTTCTTCTGCGCAGACTGTGCGTGTTCGGGCCCAGTTAGGCTTTGTTGTGCCAGAATTTTTGGTCACTTGATTCTGAAGTTTAAAATAGCTTCTTGTTTTTATGATCTAATTCATTAAAATATTCCAAGCACATTAAAATATTTTAAAGACAATCTAAGCGAAAAGGTTATCATGGCGCTATGGTGGTTTGCAGGGCCTTACTATGTGGTTGCTAAGGTGTTGCTAGGTGGCTCTTGGTGGTCGATTACTGGTTTGTTGTTGTTTACAGGTATTTTCGATATATGCTGTTTAGTAGATTATACATGGTGCCATTTCATTATTAGCCTAGCAAACGCGCTAGCAAAAAAACACAGCTTGATGTGTGATTCAGGTTCGATTTACAATGTTGTGGAAAGACTTACAAGTTTCATACTGTAAAACCATAACTCAGCTTTTAAGGCTACAAGATTAACCTTGGTTTAATCCATGTAGGTTTGGCTTTTCCATGTACATTTTGTAGTGACCTAAAACTTGTACCTGTAGCTAATTTTTTTTAACGAGTGAATTTATTTTCCTCACTCAGTTTTCACACACTCGCCTTTGACAGCTCTGGGAGCCAAGAGTGTTTTTGCCATTTGACCCCAAACCTTGTTAAATAACCCGAATGGCGCTCAACTGTGTCTGGAGTTCAGAGCCAGCTAACACTTTGGTGGGAATCTGCTGTTGTACTAACAATGCCACTGTGCCTAAGATGGTGTTGATTGGTCATTACTCAGAAAGGCTACAGTCAAACGCCTGGGGTAGTTTGCGTTGCGATTTTCTCGTACTTTATATCATGCAGATTCTATTCGGTTTGATCTGCCCTCATTATACTCATGCAACTTCTTCAAGTCTCCTCAGTTTCCCGTTGCCAGCATCGTTCGTACAAAGAAATGCAACTTAACGATGGAAAAAGGCTTCGGTTTGAAGCCACATTACAACTTAATCCAAATTACCCCATTTTAGAACTGAATTCAGATTGACCCCCAGTTATGCAAGTTGAGCAGAAACTGATTTTCACTTCATGAAACTCTCGCAGTCAGAACTTTGCCTGTTTTTTTTCTTGCTGTGCTGAAGAGTCTCATTAGTTTCGAACAGTCTGAAGCTGTTCCACCGAGGCTGCGAATACATGAATTTATGATTATGATGGAAGTTCTGCCAAATTCACCAGTGCTGGAGTCATGAACTGCACAGTTTTTTTCCCTGCTATTTTGTGTCACTGAGGCTTGTGACAAATAGTTTTTTTCTGCTTTAAAAGAAAACGTGTAATTTTTTTTCAGAGACTAAATTGTTTTTCAGTCTCCAAATGAATGTGCCGGGATAAAAATGGGTAAATTCTAAATAAAATGTAAGCATATAAGATTGTGCTCTATTTTCTCTGAAGGGAAGGGCACTTGACTTGAAGTCTATACTTTGAAGGGTGTAGGCATTTGCTGTTTTGTGGTTATTTACAACACCCTACCTGGGGATATGCGTCACTGCTAAATAATTTGAATATAAATGTTGCTGCATCAACTAATACCAGAAATTGCCTCTGTTGGTGTCTTAACATGTCATTTGTGTCTTAACTACATCTGTGTAGCTCTTGATACAAACGTGAAGATACTTGATCTGAAGAATGTAGTGAATATTTCCTGTTGACAGAGTTTGTAACTTACAAGTGCAACTGAGGGTTTTAAAATCAATGGTAAGATAAGAAAAGTTTCAGGTTTCAAAAGTCAAGAAGATGAGACACAAGATTACATGATTACAGATTGCTAAATTATTTCAAGTCGTCATCATGTGACGCTAAATATATTTGAAGAATTTGATTGACAGCTTGGTTGGTTTTGTTTAGCTTCAATCTAACTGCAAGCTAAATAATAAAGTGTCCCGTCCTAGAGAGTGAAGGTCAGCTAATGTGACGGGAACAGTCAGGCCCAGCAGGGTCTCGGTCGGTTCCTTCTCAGGTGTTTTGACCCCACTCACCCTCACTCGTAGTTCTGCCATGCGCAGTTGGGCATTTCGTTTTGTAGATAAGGCAGCAGGTCAGATCTGCTGATTGGTGCAATACCAGTCGCAGCATTCCGCAGGGCTCCTCGCAGCGCCGTGACACATGCAACAATCCATACTGCACCAATGCAGTCAGTCTGCAGGAACATGAAAAGACTTCTTGGCAGTTCTATTCCTGGAGTTTCGTAACAATGTTGAAAGTTGGAATGCTGTAAATAATTAATTCTGCTGATTGGAATCACTTCATCTGCAAAAGTTTCAACCCAGGGAGGAAGTTTGCATTAAATTCTGCAGAAGGTAGATTTGTAGATAAATCTTTTCATTCTGACAGGCCAGATCTGAGCAAATCTGTTCTAGACCACTTGCTTGTAGGGTCTGCTTTGACACGGGTAAGTTCTCAGGGCCGTAGCTCAGATTGGAAACATGCAGACATGTTTATTCTTGAAGATGTGATCAGAGCTTAGAGATTAGGTAGCAAAGTGTTTTGGTCTGAGTTACCAAGTCTGGTTGAAGCTTTTTTGTTGTTGTTGTTGTTGTTCATTAAGAAAAAGATTCCAATAATTTAAAGAAATCCGCGAAGTATATTTAAGTTATCCAACAAGTTGTCTAAAATAACTATTGACTATAAATAGTTTACTGTCTTGAAATTAGCTTTGTTTGTGGGCAACCACATATTGGAGAATTACCTTCTAAACATAGACAACTTTTATTTATACAGTAATCTTAAGAATCAGCTAGACTTTTTGCCCATTTCTAAAATTGCAATATAGGCCCCATGTCTGCTAAAAATGGTCACGTGGCGTGACTTGTGGCAGTTTTTGGGGCTTCGGATCAGAGTGGTGGCCTGTTTTTGGGCTCCAGCCCACTTTTTTACCACTGAATGTAGGTCAGTCCCACTGCCTGTCTAAGTGGGGGCTTAACTGTGCTATTTGTCATAGAAGATCATGTGACTCATCCATGAGGTCTTTTGTTGTCACACATGGAAGCGCATTCTCGCACCTGATTGGCTCCCAGCTTCTTCTCTGATTCAGTGAGTGTCGGATGGAATTAGCATACAGTGTTGTCATTAGTTAAGTACGTGAGCACACCCCTCTTGTCTCTTCTACTTGAAGTTATTGCTCTCTGAAGTCATTCATCTTTACTCTCACAGCTGCTCCTTAAAGACAGGACAATAAGTCACCTGTTCATTGGAAACGTCTGCAGAACATCTTGCAAACTGATGTGTGTAGATTACTGTACAAGTTTTTGGTTTAATGTAATAAATAATTGCAATTATAAAATAGCATTTTAGGAAATGGTTATAATGTTTAGTTGTCACATGGATAATACTGTAGCATTTGTCTTATTACTTATTGGTTTTTAAATATCTCTTTCTCTTCTTTTTTAAAAATTTGTGAGTGTTTTATTCAACAATCTCCCATTGTAAGTATTTGCATCACTTAAATCTAATGAACAGCGATGATTTGATTGGTGTTCTTCCTAGCATTTAGCTGCATTTTAAATTGTGATTGGTCTTTCCTACAGCTGCCTTTACACTACAGTGACAGTGTAGCGTTGTGTGTTGTTTCTCACGTAAAGCTGACAGTAACCGAGACAAGTGACTGTGATGTAGCCTTTCGTTCACACAGAACTGAAGTCTTAAACCACAGCTTACTTAATACTTGAACCTCGTTCTTTCACTGTCTCACCAGAAAATATAGTTATACTTACATTTTTATCTTAGTGGCACTTTGTCATTGAAAGATTAGTTGTATTTAACCTATATCTTCCTGTTAAACTATAAAAGTCTGACAGGCAAAGACAAATGTATCAGACTTATAAAAACACCTTTTTTTCATCCAAATCATAACTGTCAAATGTTTTAATAGATAATTGAGTTTTTTCTGCTGGGTAGCCCATTTTTAGATGTGTGTATGTGTTATGTGTGAGGCAGATGGTGCGAACATATGGTTTGCAACTTGTGATTACCTGCTGCAACCTCTTTCCAGCTTTTTTCCTCACGCGCCCAAACCGAGCCGCCGCCCCCCCCTTTAAGAGGTAAAGACATTTTAATGTCCGTGAGATGTAGCCTAGCTTGAGATAAAGCAGCTTTATGACTGTTGTGATTAGCTCGGCGATACCTCCGGCGTGCCTCGCTGCCCTCACCCGCGCATATAAATTAACATCGAGGTTGAGGATTCTGAGGTAGATCGTTGGAATGTCGTTGTTTCTCTTTGTGGTGCAATGGCTTTTTTTCCCGTCACGTGTTTCGACTAGGGGCTGAACCAAGCGCCATGCAAAAAAACGCTCACACTCAGACAGTTGATAAACATTCGAGGGATTGGACATGTATTGTGACAGACTGCGCTAATATACAGTGATATGCCGGGACTGTCACATAGCCGACATCCATATGCTGCTCCGCTCAATCATGAAGCTGTGAAATTGGGTTGCACCCCAACTAGCTTCATGGTTTTTTTCTCTCTCTCTCTCTCTTTCTGTCTCTCTCGCTCTTTCTCTCTGTGTGCTGATTGGCTAGCTGTTTCTGAAGGCTTTAAGTGTATGTAGAAGAATATGCAAATGAATTGACACAAGCTTTTGACAAATTGTCACACATTGCGGTAAAATACAGGAATAATCAGTTTCTGATGCTTGTTGAAAAATGTTTGTGGCAAGCTCATATTTTCCTCCTGGATCAGTAAATTACAGCGTGACTGTTAAATCTGACCTGTATATTTTTGCACATTAGTAATATCTGGAACACGACTTTAGGAGTGTGTGTAAGTAACAAATAAATTGTAGCATATTAGGATTAGCACTGTGGGTCCTTGTAAGATGCTGTAGTTCACAAATGGGAAGTTGACAACTTATCTGCAATGACTGCATGCTGTACATCATCAACAAGTAATGGTAACAAAGTCTTTTGTATGTTATTTTGAATTGTAATTTATAGTTATGTTTTATAACTTTTAATATATGGTATTAATATAAATATATAATATTATATAATATTAACACTGTATATATTGTATATGTGTATATATGTGTATGTGTGCATGTTTTTGTGTGTCTGTGCGTGCATACTGTATATATAGATATACATACATGTATACTGTATATATGTGTATACACACACTCTATATATAACACATATAAATGCTCATACAATATATACTGTTCATATTTTTTTTTATCATGCACACAGTGTTTGTCAACTACCCAAGTAAACACTCATCTCTCAGGGCTCATGTGAACTGTTGGGTTTCTCTTTTCACAGAAAAGTTCACAGGCAGTAAATGATCAGTGTGATTCTTTAAAGTAGCATATCATCGCAGTGCAGTACATCCTTTCTGAGGCTCCTGCCAACTAAAGTAGCATGAAATGTAATGCTATTTGTGGCACGCAAAAAAAGAAAAAACATTTTCAAACCACTGAGTGTTTTCTTTCTCTTCAGGCTTGAAAGATGCCCGCTAATCTGCTTATCCTTTTAATTGTGAGATCTGGGGGCACAGCGGCTGGAGGACCGAATCAAGTTACTGATCCAGAAGTAAAAGCGTGACCACAGTTATTCCTCGCTCTTGGCTTGCAAACAGCTCCCTCCCTCTCCACTCGTTCTGGAGGGAAGAAAAAGCTCCTTGTACCAACAATAGAATTTCTTTTGGGCCATATGTTCGGTTGACATCTTCATCAGGTTCACAGCGGGTTACCTTAGTTAACGCTCACTCCAGTGCTTGATGGGATTTTCAACCAGTTCCTTGAGTAGCTGGCTCAACCTCTAGATGAGCCCCTTAAGACAACACAATGACATTATTGTGGACGTTGAGGAGCCAGTGTTTCCTGTAGCCGGCTGCCTCTTTACACCGACCTGGTCGGGCGCAAAGACAATGGCTTTGTTCTGGGGCGTGGAGTGGGTTAATCCAAACCTCTGCGTACTGTGAAATAAATCTTTTATAGAGAAACGAAAAGGAAAGGAAGAAGAAAAGGTTTTTCCAAGGAGGTTGCGAGTTCAGCATTTTAACCTTTGGCCAAGACTTAGAAGAACAGGAGGTGGGGGGGTGGGGGGCATATGGGTAGGGTACAAAGAGGAACGAGGAGGCAGACAGGCAACACATATAGCCCTTTATATCTAGATGATAACAAAAACACACAGTCTTTCAATGGTTTTGCTTGCGGTTGTCTGCTTTCGAAAGGAGGACGCAGGCCTCGTTCTGTCTGTAATTGTGTTGGACACTTTTTACAACATCTGTGTCCTACAGTTATTCCTGGGAATTAAATCCAGGTGTGCAGCCAGCGTAAGACGCTAGAGACACGAAGGTTTACGGCCTTTGTTTACACTGCCAGGGCGCTGAAATGTGTGTCATGTGATCTACATTGAAAACACAAGCGCTGTGTGATTCAGCACAATAAAAGCCAATCGGAACATATTACAGTGGACGTTGAGTATACGGTTTTGTGGAGATGGATTTCGGGCCAATGAGAGCCGCCCAGCATGACCACACTAAGCAACCAACAAAATGTCATGTTGCAGTCGCAGATGATTAGAACCAAAGCTAAGATTTACAGAGGACTAGAGAGCTTTTATTGCTTCTTGTTTTGGCACATCGCGTCTGGCGGGGACGTCGTGTTACATTTGAAAACTCAACAGACCGTCACCTTTGCCCAGTGGGTTCCACAGTTTGGTCTCTAGTGCAGGAATACGAACCGCTACGATAATAACGCCTCACATATTCATGATACCTTGTTGACAAAATTTATTAAACACAACTCGCTCCCAAGGAGCCATTAAGCTACTTTGAGATTCTCCATCAGCGTACGGTGACAGCTTCGCAACTCAATCGGCCTGCAGCCAGACCTGTTTGCGGGCGTGCGTTGGGCGCGTTCGCCCCTCGCCCATCCCGTTCGCGGATAGATAGACAGAGGTGGTAAAAAGTGATGTCAGCTGTGAGATCTTTCCACCACTCACCTATTAACCTCCTTCCCCCCGGCCTCGGCTCTATCAAAGCGCCGTGTATCGACTTTTAAAGACAAGCATTCCCGGGACGTCAAAACATTGATTTGCGACTGACCCGCGCTGTCTGCGCTCGGGGCGGCGGCGTGTTGCCACGCTGCAGCGGTCCTGTCGAAGGTTACCCGTGCACAAAGCCCAGGGGGGAACTCTGGAAAGCCCTCCTGAGTCTGCCATCACCCATGGCCGACTTTACATTGGGTGCGAAAGCAAAAAAGAAAAATAACTCGCTCCACCGAGGTGATTTCAATTCAATTCTCACCCATTAGACGGCTCTGCAGTTAAATTACATCCTGGCTATGACGCGAACAGGCGAGATTGTTTCGCAGTCGACGGTTTTTAAGGCTTCTTTGAGGTGAGATGAAAACACTGATGCCAATACATCCAGCGGCCGTCACTTTGGTTGTATGTTTACGTTGAACCGAAGGTGCTGAACAGATGACGGCTATCGAGTTTAATGATGGATTGTGCTATTATGTTTTCAGGTTGTTGAAGCTCAGATAAGCTAAATGTAGTGTGGCATATGTTTAAAAGCCTCATTTAAGTTCGATGTGAATCTTATTAGTATTTAAATGCTGTTTTTGTTGACAGTTTACCTTCTGTATAGGTTTGCGATAGTTGGCTGAGGTTAAATCGAATGGTGCGATCGAATCTTATCTTATATCACAGGTTAAGTAATTTGTATGATTATGCTATACAGGGTATCTCAGTAGAGTTGTTGTTGTAAATTGAATAATACATTTCATTCCTGAAATATCAATGCTGTTATGTCCTATTTTTGAATAGTCCAGGTAATTAAACGCATAACAAATGAATTGCACTTTTGGTTTGAACTTGATAAATGCATTTCAAAAGATTATTTATGCAATTGAGTATACATCAGTCCCCTTCATTTGGTTTAATGTGTGTGTAGTGAATTAAAAATCAATAGTTTTTAATCAATAATCAATTGCATCAGTGGTGATAATTCTGTTGTGTTGTTCCCACCTACAGTAAGTTACAGTATACAGCTACACTAAACCGTTCCCGCTCGGTATTTCCCACATTATTCTTGTTCGTTGCTCTGACATACAAATTTTATTTATGTGCTCTCATGAATTATTAACAGTATAGCAGAATCTCAGTATATAATATTATACTGCCCAGCTCTAGTTGAAACATGTCAAGTTTATCTCTGTGTGTGGGTGTCTGTCTGTCTGCCTTTCTCTGTGTGTCTGTCTGTTTGTGTCTGTCTGTCTGTCTGTCTGTCTGTGTGCCTTTCTCTGTCTTCCTTTCTCTGTCTGTCTGTGTCTGTCTGCCTTTCTCTGTCTGTCTGTGTCTGTCTGCCTTTCTCTGTTTGTCTTTCAGATCCTTTCTGTCTGTCTGTTTGTGTAGGTGTGTGTATGTCTGTCTTTGTGTATGTATGTGTGTGTGTCTGTCTGTCTTTGTGTATGTATTTGTGACTGTCTGTGTGTCTGTCTGTGTGTCTGTCTGTCTTTGTGTTTGTATGTGTGTGTGTGTGTGTGTGTGTGTGTGTGTCTGTCTATGTGTTTGTGTTTGGATGTGTGTGTGTCTGTCTGTGTGTGTGTGTGTCTGTTTGTCTGTCTTTGTGTTTGTTTGTGTGTGTGTGTGTTTGTCTGTCTGTGTGTGTGTCTGCTTGTGTATGTGTGTGTGTCTGTCTGTCTGTTTGTGAATGTGTATCTGTCTTTCTGTCTGTTTATGTATGTGTGTCTGTCTTTCTGTCTGTCTTTTTGTGTGTGTGTGTGTGCGTCCACTGGCTCGGGGCGAATCGCAGACCTGCTGGGAACCAGAGCGGCCTCAGTGTGTCAAGCCCAGGAGGGGAGACCGTTAGGGAGAGAGAGAGGCAGAAAGAAGGAGAGGGGGATTAAGCAGCCGCAGGTCTGTCTCGGTGACATTTCTCTCCCCGGCTCAGCAGCAGGGGTCGGGTTTACCCTCCTAACCTTCAACTTTCAGCCTTAACCCATTAATCCCTTTGTGTCTGCCCGCTCCGCGCAAACACACTCACAATATGGCAGCAGGAGGCAAGGAGCCGGGGTCCCTTTGACAGCTTTTCACCCACAGACAGGGGCCTTCATCTTTCCACATTCCCCAGTGTACAAACCTCCCCCCAACCAAAAAACCCAAAATAGACAGTTGGTCGCCAAATTTGTCATTTTTGCATGCTGCTTTTTTCCGACAAGCAAACTGCGTTTTGTTGGATGCTGGCGTTCGTAGTAAAATCGTTTCGGGCACGTTTCAACGTGCGCTTCGAATTTGGGGAAATTTGGGCAAATATTTTATTGCGTTCCTCAGATTTGGATCTGAATCTTGAAGGGACGGAGTGGGTGTTAATAATAAAAGAGTTCTTCTGAATTTTAGGGCCTTTTCATGCGAGCCCCCTGTGGTGCAAAAATCCCACAGGGATAGAGATTTGCAAGCCCTTTGCCTGGGTGTATGAATAAGCATGCGTCTCAAGGTATTTTTGAATGCGTAAGAACACGGGCGCCTCCAGGAAAGGCAGAGCAGAAGGTGCGTGGTTGGAGGGCAGCGCCCCTCGGTAACCCCTCCCCTCTCACCTATCTCTTTCTCCATCTTCAATTACTTCATATTCGTTTTCCTCTTAAATATTCATCCTTTCTTCTCTGTTCTCTCTCTTCTTCCTGTTGTGTTGGGGTAGTTAACGTGTGACATGCTTGACTCATCCAAAACTATTTTTAACACCATTTTGTTTCTAGTCCTAATTACTACACATGTAGTTTTGTGACCTCCATAGAAACATACAAGAGGTCCAGCTCCCTTTACTGTATGTGCAAAACAAAACGTGTAAATAACTGTGTTGTGAAATCACCAGTATTGTGCATTTTAATCATAAGAGCAGAAGAACACTTTACAAACAAATATAGATAATGATATGGTTTCAGTTTAATTTTGTGGATTGAATTAAAGTTATATATCTATATAAAGTTAAAGTTAAATGTTAACTATCCATCAATCTATTTTCTCATCTCCAGAACTTCTCTCTCTCCCTCTCTCCCTCTCTCTCTCTCTCTCTCTCTCCCTCTCTTTCCCTCGTGTTCCTCTTCCTGGCAGTGGTTCTCATCCTCTCACCCATAAAATCAGCATAAAATTGACCCGACTCTGCCAGATCAGATGGAGGAGTTGGTCTTCAGATCCCCGGGGAGAAGGAAATTCAGTCTTTGTAGAAATATTATAAGACAAGGTCCGTGAAATCTCACAATGGGATTATGTAATGCACCTTTGTCAGTCTTTTCACTCACCCAAACCCCCCCACGTGAGCTCCGGTCAGCTCCAGTGTGGAAGTGTTTGTGTTTGGCATGCAGAAGGAAGTTGAAGGACCAGGGTGGATTTCCTCAGTGAGATGTCTGGAGAAGAATGGTGGATTGGTAATGAAAAATGGGCCCAACCTCCTGGTTGGAGGTTGGAGTTAAACTCATTCCTATGTGTCAGATGATCAGAGTGGTTCTGAGGTTCTGAGGTGCTCTCAGGTTGGGGTCAACATATAACTCTGAGATTCAAGATTTACAAAATATATACATTATTAAAAACACATTTTTGTTAGTGGAAGTTTAATTGTTTTTTTTAAATTGCCCCAAGTTGTACTATCCCTAATCCATTTTTTTAAATATTTGTGTGTGGCTTAAACCTTAAAGGTATAGTAAAGGTAAAAAAAACATTTTTGCCATTCCAAACCTGTGTGACTTTGTTCTTTTTTGAAAGACATTTTGAAAAATGTCTTAGTGGTTTTGTGTCCATGCAATGGAAGTCAATGGGTGCCACGATTGTTTGGTTGGTTTGAGATGACATGGTGATGAGTTAAATATGAATTTTTGTGTTAGTATGAAATTATTTTTATTTCTAGTGTGAAGTATCCTGTTAATTTATATCTTGTGTCCTTCTACAGCTTGTGATTTGAGTCATTTTTTCCCACATATTAACATGAGAGGGTTATAAGCTAAGACGATTGACCAAAAAGGCGGGATTGAAAATTCAAAATGCTTCTGCTCAAGGGGATGTCGACTTTCTTGGTGTTGAAATAAAAAGAGGGAATGTTGTTGTGATGAGGTGATACTAAAAAGTCAGAAGACCTTCAGCTGCGGTACTGTTAGATCAGAATGTGGAAGCAGGACTTTCAGTTGAGACGGTGAAGACTGAGAGGGGAAGTTCGTATTGTTAGTCATTTATTTACTGTGTTCACATTAAAGAGGAAACGACTAAATTATACTCCAGATTCAATGTGACTCAATGTGTTGCTATATATCATATTAACTCTAATATATAGTGTTAGGGACATATGATCACCCCTTAATTCTAAATATGAGCTTCAGCCAAGAAGCTAATTATATTAACTAAATAAAATCTGTGCACATCCCACAGATTATTCTAGTCAGAATTAATCATGTTATTCGTAACTCCTGACAATCTAGTCCAAAGCTCCTTACAAGCTCCTTTTTCTGTTCAGCAGGCTTAAGACTTTTCTTCATAATTATTTGTAGTTCTGACTTGGCAGTCTAAGTTCTTACCTTCTTAGGCGTGTGATGACCAGTCACTTGACTAAATCTGTTTACCCACCTTCAGACATTATTTCTGAACTTCCTCAAAAATAATGAGGAGACTAAATACTACCTTATTCTATTGAAGAACAAAACAGACCAGGTTAAAACTGTTTGTTTAGCTCGCCAAAGTTTCAGAGTCCTTACACTGACGTTCAACGGCTGCGAGATGCAGTTCTGTGGTCAAGTCGATAATTTTAAGGTGACTCAGAAGGGCAGCCTTTTCTGTGCATGTTTTTCGTTACGTTTAAATTCTGCTGGCTATGTATTTGTTATTGAACAGATTGTGTGCTTTAAAAAATAAACCAGCATAAATCTGGTACGAAAGCAATAAAGGTGAAGAACACAAGGGTTTAATTATATTTAGTTTGTTATAGAACATAAAGTCTAAGCGATGACTCAAACTGGTTCAGAAATGAACAGTTTGTTCTGTTGTGATACAGTACTGCTAGTTGGGGAAAAGTTAGCTTGTTACTGGAAGTATGCTACTGTGTTTTTGAAACTACTGCGGTACTGTCACAGTACTGGATTTTGGGCTATGTTGTAGGTTTTTGACAAGTATTAACCTGATTTTATATGTATTATATGATTTATTATTATTTATTGAGGAATTATGATTCTGATTTTATGCTAACAGAAAGATGTTATGAATTTTTTTGTAATTTCATTTTTTTTCACTTGTTATTGCTTGAAATATTGAAGTATTAAAGCACTTAAGGCTGTAATATATTCTATGCTGTTATGGTAAATATATGTAAATATATAATGTAGCCATTACTGTCTGTTGTGCCTCTTTAGCAGATTATATTATATTAACAATATACAGCGACCACATTCTTTAATGCACATATTAAAGCTGGTCATTAAATTTGGCCTTTGCCTAAAGATTCAACATAACAGAACCGAGGTCACCTGAGTAACAAAATTATTTTAAGTTAATTTAATATTTTAAAGGCTTTCTTTTTAGGATTTAAGGTGTGAAATATGAACGCAGCGCCCGGCATCTGCCGTTTCTGCAGGTAGTTGGATATAATCTGCGAGTCTGTGTTTCTAAAGGCCTCCGTCTAACCGGATGACATTTGCATATGCAGAACGAGACTCCGTGCCTCCGCTCGCTGCCTCGGTGTGCCGACACATAGGAGCCTAAACCAGCCTTGCCCCCACCCCCTTCATTAATATGTATGTGTTCTGAACGGTGCGTGGTTGCTGATTAATGCTGTCTGTCAATTTCTTACAGATCCGACAGTGCTGTGGAAGTTCCCTCAGGACTTTGGAGACCAGGTTGGAGACAGAGGAACTTTTTTTTCTGTTTGCCCCCCTCCCCTCCTTCCTACCCCACCAGCACCACATCCACGACCCCTCCTGCTCCTAAAGACCTCCCAGCCCTCTCCCCCCATCTCTTCCTTCACTCTCTCTCTCTTTCTCTCTCTCTTTCTGTTCTGTGTGGTTGGTGAGATGTTACCGATAATGAACAGCAGTGAGCAGGTCTTCAGCAAGCGATGTTGGGGTTATTATCAGCTGCCTGTGATGTGAATGGGTGTGGATGGAGACCCTCAGTGTGTTCACCGCTGGATTTCACACCAATTGGTCGCTTGTGATATCACAGCAGCACCTGTTATAAATAGGATAACGTACAGTTAGATCGTCATTATGCCTAAATTAATCCAGACGGGTGACAGGGACCTTGAATGAGCTGCTTACTGTACATTAACTCACCTCATATGCTGTTGCTTACTAAAATTGAATGGCTGTATGTTCCATTAGAATTATTCTATTAGAATTATTTAAAAATAGTAATGGCAGAATGTGATGTGAGACGTTAAGCTAGCAAGGCTATGTAGCAAATTGGCTGCCAGGTACACAGATACAGTTTGAGTGTTATAGTAAAAATAGTTGGTATCAAAAAGCCACTATTGACCAATAAGAATTAAGTATTCCAGGAAGTGGTGTGATAGTTAATGACAAAACAACAAGCAAGAGATCTTGAAAACGGCACAGAGAGAAGAATTGAAACGCTTGTGTGTTGTGTTGTTGTAGTGTAGTTTTGTGTGTGTGTGAGCTGTGGAAAGAGATGTGGGTCTGGGTCAGAGTGCAGCGTTGTGGTTTTCACACTTACTGTTTTTTCTGTTTGCTTGGTCTCCAAAGGTCTCCAGGCACAAGCTTCTCCTCTTGCACAAAGCAAATTGGACCGTTCATTATGAAACTAAAATGAGAACCAAACGTATAAAGAAAGAACGATGTGGCCGTCTTTGACTTTCTGGTGCACTTTGATCCTCATCAGGCATCTTCTTCAGAAACTGTTTGCTTGACCTAAAAGAATGCAAAAGTGAGAACTTTAATTTAAAGTAACTTAAAAGACTTTTAAGTTTAAAAAAAGTGTAAATAACTTTAACTGGGTGTCATGATGATTTCAACACACCAGCAAAGTTGAGCAGTGTGTGTCTGTGCCTATATATATATATAGTATATTATAGTATAGTAGTATAAGTACACATACAGTATAGCCAAAAATTGTAAACCGTCTTTTTGGCCTCACAGGGAAAATAACAAGGCTAATTACTGTCTTTTTCTGGTTTCTGTAGCTAATGATTTTGATTGCACTGGTCGTTTATTTTTCTCCTGTCTAATATTAAACTTTATGTAATAACACACAACAGTTTCATGAGTAAATACACAAATAGCGACCGAATCGTGGCCAGCGCTCTTCCACAGTTTCCCACTCACCTTGTTCAGTGACAGGATGGTTTGTAGTTTAACATGTGTACAGATGGATCTGCCTTTTCCAAGTCAACATAAAGGCCTGCATTGAGTCGCCTCATTACCAGGATTAAGCTCTTTTTCCTTTTTGTACGGCTGCTAAAATCCCTTTTTCCCCCTCAAGTTAGCCAGCATATGGCTACACCAGCTCCGCTCTCTCCAGGCCTTCTTTGTTTATCCTCTTATTGTTACGGTGCGTAATGACAGTTGTAGGCCGTAGATCGGGTGGAGGGGTTACCCTACCCCAGGGGAGCGGGGCGAGCGAGAGAAAGAGGGAGAGGGACGAGTCGGAGACGGTGGATTATGGAAATATGAATTGATTTTTTATCCTCTTCCACTAGCCGCTCTGGTAGGCTAGTGGAAGAGGGAACTCCAAATGAGGGGCGAACAGACTGGAAACTGGCACAAGGGGCCGTATACGAAACGCAATCCCTCTGCCCCAGAGACTCGCCGTAGCTGCAGTCACCTACACGCGACATGTGGAGCCACTACAGGGCCGTATATATGAATCCCAAGGAGGTTGGGTTTTGCAAATGACATAGACGGATCAGGTGGAATGTTTATTGACGATTGTGGTTAGGTTTCTTTGCAGTGGTCAGCTATAAAGTTCATAAATGTTAAAAATTATAAATAGATTATATTTTGGCATAGTTTTGTGCTCACAGATTTTTAGTTGTAGGAGAAACTTCAGATTTGTTTGGCGGATTTGTTGTAGATTTGTTGGCAGTCCATTGGTGGTTTAGAAACATCTACTTGTCAACAGTCACTTAGTTGTTGCTGCACTTTTTAACTGTTATACCCAATACATTTGTAACTGTGCCCTGAGCCTAAGTTTTCTTATTTGCATAAGTTTTCTTATTTGCATGTTTTGTGGTTTAGATCGGCGTGATACAAACTAGCTGTTTAAAAAAAGTTGCTCTTAAAAAAAGTTGTAAGGCTTTAAATGCTTTAAAATAACATGAGTTTCATTTGCTAGAATAGTTAACATGAACTAGCAACTCCTGCAGCATTTATTGATCTTGCAACATGATAATTTCAATATTTACTACAAGTTTTTTTGTTAAAAATTAAACATTGTGCCCAATGGCAGTTGTATTGACACTAACATTATTAAAGATAAATGCTGTAAAAATGTTAGTTATTGTTAGTTAACTTTAGCTAATGCATTAACCAATATTAATGATTGAGGCTTTTTTAGTGTTAGCCAGATCACTTTTTCTGTTATTTATGATATTATCTCATCACGTTTTTGTATCTGTGGTGATACTAAGTGTGAAACAGAAGTAATGTTACATTATGTACTATCATCACATTATATTACATAGCTTTTTTTTTATTGAGTATATCGCTCCCATTCTGAAATCTGATTCATTGATCCGATTTCACAGTCATTGTCAAATTTGTGCTAGCCATACGTTGCTAGCCATGTGAGCATAGCAATTGATTTCCTTATTGATGTTCCTGCTAGTTTGTACATGCTTGACTGCTAACCAGCCCACAATTAGCCTTATGATTTGTATTGCCTTGGTTATTAGCATTAACAAAAGTGTTTTTATCAGTATTGCTCCCGTTTTAAAGTGAAAATATGGGCATAAGGCCATGTGTTAAATTAGGCTTTGGGTCAAGAAAAACAGATATCCTAGGAGACAGTCATATTGTCTTGTTTATCCATGTAGATTTGTAACCTTGACCTTAACATCCGTGAGTTACAGCATTGCTTTGTATTCCAAAGGGAATAATGCAATGCTAACATCACATTCCCAACCACCAGCAGAGTGCAGTTGACCTAATGGATGCTGGAGAGTCTCTGAGCCTCCAGATGTCACTCGGTCCTCCATCTCCTTAGTTAGGCGGCGATCCGGCATGCTGAGTGAAGCTACAGCTCATGCAACAAAGCGAGAAACTGCGTCCCCAGAGCATCACAGGGCAAATATTTGTCTAGCTTTGACACAGTGTACAATCATATGCCCCAAGCTTGACACTTTATGATTGGTAGCCTTTCCCCCACGGTTTGGCCCCCTCCTCGCCGGGACACGCACCAGCACCCAGGGGGAAGGCCAGCCAGCAGACCATCATCAAGGAGCACGAAGACCGCCGGTGTGGTGATGCCTATCTTTTCAACACTTTAACATGGAGGGCAAGTGAGAGATGAGCCGTGATGGGCGAGAACATCATATGCTGAAGATGGAGGTACTGGGTGGGGGTGGGTCTTGCTGTTTCAGTACACGTACTGACATCAGTTCTACAATTCTATGAACCTCAAGCTTACAGGGTAGCTCTTATTGGTCTCGTTTCATTGGTTTTGCTTTTGTTTCTTAGAGGTTGAGAGGTCTCCTGGGCCCCGCCCACAGGCTTTGGTGTCAGGCCCAACTAACCACTCACCGAGGCCACTTTGTTGCCAGTTTGGTTACCCTGACCTTAGTTTTTAAGCAGAGAAAGAATTAGGGCTCATGGTTCCAAAAACGTTTCAATTAAAAGGGTGTTCATAGAAAACAGTCTTTAGCATTAAATTGGATGTCTTGTTTATCACGAGTGAACATCTCATGATTTCTTTTTCATAACAGAATGTTTTCACAGGGTGCGTGACACCTCATTGAACGTGAAACGGGATGACTCACGGTCACGCATCGCTTTTGGTTCCCTCTGCAGCCAAAGTTTCACTCCAGCTACTGAACTGAAATTAAGAACTTGTACGATGACCTCTTATTTGCACATTTGTCTTCCTTGCCCGGAACGTAAACGTTCATTGTGCTTGAACATGCTTTGAAAACTACCTCTGAATGCTGAAGCTTAAACCTCCTCTAAATCTGTAGAACAAGATACTGGCTGAACATCACGCTAAAAACCTCAATAGAGGAAGGAAATGCTAGTCATTAAAGCTTTAGCTGTCGTCGGCCAAAACCAGGGGATGTCCTGGTTTGCTAGAGCTTATCTATAGAGAGAAAAGGGGAGAGAGAGAGGGAAAGAGAGAGAAGGAGAGAGAGGGAGAGAGAGAGAGAAGGAGAGAGTGAGGGGGTGGTGGTTGTGTGTCTCAGAGACTCCACACGCTTGATGTAGCTTCTAGCCACAGCTGAGAGAGAGCGAGAGCGGGCGAGCAAGCGATCGCGTGGTCCAATGGGAGTTGACAGCTTAAACGCAGAAAATCCCCCAGGCCACTTGGCACTCAATTAATGATGTTTCTGGCTCTGCGGTTCTCTGGCATATGTAGCTGAATCTCAACTTGGCCCAGTACAGTATCAGTTGTGTATTCTTAAGAAGAAAAGTGCTCGCCTGTCATATTAATGTATTCATCGGCGAGTGTTTGGAGAATAATATATCCTCCTGCGTTTGTTTTTAAATTTAAGAAAAACCTTGTTGTTGGGACGCAGTTGTAGTAGCTTATTAGCGATAGTATTAGTGTTGCCCATACTTGGGGATTTGAACAAAGGCCTAACCCTAAAGTACTAAACTTCAGCACTTGCCTTGATAGTTTCAGTTTTAAAACATGAATAGTATCAAATCCTGTTGAGGAGAAATTTATTATTAATGTCATTTATTATTAAGCCATCAGACTTTTTGTGTTTTAACCTTGTGGATGATGAAATGGGTGAAAAATCTCCTTGACGTCCGTTGAAGGGAAACCACAAGTCATATATATATATATATATATATATATAGGCTCAGACAGTACTAGACCTTTGACCATTATCATTAGGTTAATTTTTTTTCAGAGCAACTCCATACAACTCCATAGAAACAGCCTAAAATTATTTAAAAATCTTTCAGAAAAGCCATGTTTTTCCATTTTTTTAATAACTAACTGATTTCAGTTGTTTCCAAATACTTCCTAAACAAATGCAATAGTCTGAGATATGGCTAGTCGCTCAACTTAAGACAAACCTTTGGAACCTTAATCAGAACTAAACAATTTGGATGTATTATTGCTTATTTCACTATTTTTGTCTCAGGGGCCAGTTTTGTGTCTTGTGTTGTTGGGGAAAGACTGATCTCCTGTGTGGTGTAGTTTCCAGTGTCTGCAGGCCTGCTGAGGTTCATGCAGAACATCTCGGGGTGCTTGGTGTGAAAGTTCTAAATCCAGACTGCACCCGTGTCTCGTCCCAGCGGCCCTGTCATGCACTTGTCAGTTCTTTAAGTGGGCAGAGGATCAATACATCACCTGCTACATTTCCTTAAGCAGTCTCATACAGACGGCCTGTTTGCGCAGGGAAAAAATAACCTCTGCGCCAGCACACTGAAAATTAGCTTCTTACCACCTAAGGGTCAGCGCAAAAAGCCACGGAAGGAAAAGGAAGACGAGGGCTGAGGAAGAAATCAACCACCTCCCGTTCTTCCCGGGTCTTTTCAAGTGAAAATGTATTGCCCTGTGTCAATTTGAAACTCTGGAAGAGCTACACCGTTAGCGCTTTGCCTCGATCCGCGGGCGAAGTCGGCGCTTATTAAAGGTGCGTAACTCAGGGTCAAAAGCAGCAAGCCGGCAGCATACGATTAAAATGTAATGAAAGGAATCTCGGTTGGAGATTTGAGGGTCCAGAGAAGGCAGAAGATTATTTTATCCTCATTGATGTGCTGTTGCATCAGGTGCCGGTTCTAGTGTAGAATATCTCGGCTTTAAGCTACAATACCTAAAAGCTGCACGAGCGTTTTGTGGGAGAGATGCTGATTTTGGATCAGAATTAACTAAGAATAAAAAAACATTAGAGGCAATGTGTAATATAAAATGTTTTTGTGTGTCTGTGTGTGTGTCTATGTGTGTGTGTGTTTATAATTATAAAGGGTATTTATATATAAAGGGCTGTAAACCTGCAAGCAGCCATCTTAGCAACACCTTGGCAACCCCCTTAGCATTGTGGCTGTGAATTTTGCTCAGACGAGCACCACTTTTGTAATTGCAGCAGCAATAACAGAAGTTTGATTGCGAACACGGTAGCATTTCTGACAACAGCCATGGACCGCTGCCTGCGTTTTGTCGCATTCTCTTGACACCTGGAGTGAGAAAGATATAGAAAGAGAAACTAAGATTTAATTGGGGTTTGGGGGTACAGTGAACACTGACCTGTGGGGAGACTGGGTTTGAACCTGTCACTAGGAGCTCTGTGGCATCAGCATGGCGACTCTGCCAGTCTCTGTCTTTCTTTTTCTCTCTCACACACACACACACACACACACACACACACACACACACACACACACACACACACACACACACACACACACACACACACACACACACACACACACACACACACACACACACACACACACACACACTTCTCCTCTGCTGGAGACAGTTCCATAGTGCCGTGTAGACCTGCTGGCTGGCAGAATTTTTAAAGAGCATGGAGGTTTAAAGACAGAAACCCCTGGGGAGGAATCCCACCAGCTTGGAAAGGGAAAGGGGGAGTTTGCTGTCTGTCTTATTCTGTCTTTCTCTTTTTTTTCCCCTCATCTTTTTTATTTTGGTCTGTCTGTCTAGATGCCTGTCTGTCTGTCTCTCAGTGCTCTAGCTTTCTTTTCCTTTCTTTCACATTCTTTTCTTTTACCTTTTTATTTCCTGGTATCCTGGTCTTTTTTCCCTACACCCCCCCGCCAGGCATTGACAGATTGAAGAAATGCTTTTCACTCGCTCGCTTAGTTTCCTCTCACAACATATTTCTACCTTTTCCTCCTTTACTCTCCATCTGAGCTTCTCAGTCTTGCTGTTCCCATTTAAATATTCAACAGCAACGTTCACGTCACCTAGTAACACTGGCTTAATTCACAGTGAAGCTGAATTGGGGCCCATATCTGATTTATTTTTTACAAGAGTCTTTTTTTTACTGTTTCTTACACTAAACAATGTCAACAAAACCACACTAATTGTGTTGTTTTTAATGTTTTTACTAAATGTGATGTTTTAATTCTGTCTGTCTGTTTGTGACACAGAATTAAAGACAGTATCTATCTATCTGTCTGTCTGTCTGTCTGTCTGCACTATATCTCTATGTATCTGCGCTATATGTCTATACTATATATACACTATATGTACTATATGTCTGCACTATATGTCTATACTATATAGTATATATAGTGAACACTCTCTTTTAATTCACAGGTTTGGCTTTTTAGACATGCCCATTACCAACAGTTGTGAGGCTACATTGACCAACATTTATGCATTTGGCAGACGCTTTTATCCAAGAGGAACTTTCAGTTCATTCAAACTATGCAATTTAATGCAAAGTACATGCATTCCCTGAGAATCGAACCCACAACCTTTTTGCTGCTAACATAATGCTAACAAAAGATGGCCCAACTAGTATAGCATGTCTTAAACATCGCAAAGTTCTCCACTCCAACGCTTGTTGCAATTTAACACTTAGCTTGCGGCGCGAACGCAACCGTTACACGGGAGTCACCGAAACCCTGAGCTTTATCCCCTGATATCTGCTCCCATCCAGCCCAGGAGAAGCCCCTTCCTCTGCGGGGAGTTCAGGCGAGGAGCGATAGCATCTCCCAGCAGCGATAATAAAAGCCGGCAGTGGAGGAGCGCGAGAGAGATAGAGAAGAATCCGTGATTGCAGGCCTCCGCAGTGGGAATGGGGGGAAACGGAGACTACTGTCTCACTGAGTGATATCCCCGTCTCAACAGTAAATAAATAATGCAGCCTGCAGAGTTCACCCTGCCTCCTCCAGCGAGTTGTAAATGCATTAGCTGTTTTATATTCTTTTGTCTTGGGAAAACGGTCGGGAGGGGAGGCAGAGGAAGAAAAGAACAGTACAACAAAACAACGGGAACGGAAGCTCCCCGCGTTCCACCTTTTCACGCGATCTGACTCTCCTCCCACAACACGCTTTGGTACGGTCACCTGATCGCAGGAGATAAAAGGTAATATAGCAGAAAATAGAAGAAAGATTTGGGTTCTGCTACTAAGACTCTTAGAGGAGAACTGTGAGAAGGTTCTAGTTTGGATTGAACGGTAGATAAATTTTGACTAACGTTATATTTACAGTATTAGCATTTTCCTGGTTGTATTGTTAATTCATTGGCCCATTATTCCCAAGAAAAACGTGGTTGTCTGAGTACATTTTGATGAAATATTTTGATAAAATATGTTTAACAGCAATTACTTTCCCTTTTTGGCTGTCACCAAGGCCTCTTATTTTTCAAGGCTCAGCCATCTGTAGTATAGAGCCCTTATCATGAGTCAATTAAGTAGTGAGAGATAAAATGAAGTTTGCTCTTCATTTTCCTTTTTGTTGTTGTTTTATATGTGATTCCCTTGAACATTGACACTTTAAGAAAGCAAAATTGTGAAGCTTAAATGTGTTTTAAAATAATCAGAACAGACACTGCTCAGTGTTTTTCCACTCTGCTTTTTAACATAAGCACTGGTTTTCAACATTTATTTGTCATTATTGATTGTTTTTGCAGTGTATCCCATCTAATAATTTAGACACTAATTCGCTTAATGCAGTGTTACTAGCCTGACTAACTAGCCATTATTAATGCATTCGTTCGTTTGCGTGCCTTTGCTAATATCGCCTTTTGTCTTACCCAAGTGTTATTTGAAGTGTAAAATTATTTTCTAGTTTCTGTCAACAGCTTAGATTGACAGCAGAGTTGACGTTGACTGGCACGCAGCAGATATCCGAGGCCAGTTTGGGACCGACGACAAGTTCCTGCATCTGCAAAGATAACAATTTTATTTACATAGCATCCATTCGCATGCACTTCTGCAAAAGCGCGTCGCATCTTGGCGTAAACACTCGGGGGAAGCGCCTATAGGAGTTAATGATAGCAGCAGTCACACGCGGCAGCATCAGGCCTGCGTACGCGTGACAGCTTTACTGCCGCGACACGGCGAGGACGTTTCTGCTGCTGCCAACGTTCCTCTCTCGCCTGCCAGAGCCTTCAATCTCCTCGCTCGCTCTCCGTATCACACGCTAACTCTCTCACTGTCTTCCCCCATCACCGCCGCAGCCTCCCACCGAGAGGAACGGCAACCAGTCGTCAAACGCACTGCGTCCGCATGCACGCAAATAAAAACAGACACGCATGCAGGCCACCACATGCGCTCCAAATTAAAGGAGTAGTTCAACCAAAAATGTGAATTCTGTCATCATGTCGTTTCAAACCTGTGGGACTTCAGTGTCTTGTGACAAAAAAGGTTTTTTTGAGATGGAATATTGTGGCAACTCATTTGCATATAATGAAAGCGAACATGGACTGGTTTTAAAAGCTTTTTTAAAAGTGAAAGTGGACTGATGATACATTTAAAAGCCATTTCATGGCTTTGTGTGTAGATTCTTTCAGTGAATCTAGATCATTGATTTACTTCACAACTTGTGAATGAATCGGATGTTCTGGTTCAGATCAGCACTCATATGATTTCAACAACCCCAGTTCTTATTCGCTTTTATTATATTGAAATGGATGGGCATAATATTAAAAAATGTCACCTTTTGCGTTGCATAGAAGTGAATCGTGCAAGTTTGTATTTACAAAGTAGTGAGAAATTTCTGTTTTTGTAGAATTATTCTCCTGTTCTAATTTCACAAACAGCAAAAACACAAGCACTGGTGGGCTTACACGTAGCCCCTCCCCAAACACACAAACACTGTTTCTTTGAACGGTGGCAGCTTGTTATACTTTGAGCAGGGGATCACTGGCAGGTCCCCGTGGCTAGGCTACAGTACAGACCTGGCCAGACGTGGCCGACCCATATGGTGCAGAGCCGGCTATGGAAATCCATATGCTGCGGGTGCACGGACTCTCCCTCCGGGGCTATGTGGGAAGGTAAAGCCCTGAAGGCTGAGCCTCCTTTCTCCCCCTCTACGCCTCCCCTGAACCCCCGGTGTAGCTCAGCCATTGTCCCAGCAATCTGCCGACACCTTCATCGTACCCACACCTTCCCCGGCTCAAGCCCTGCCATCAATGAGCTAATGGGCACTAATTATTTTAGCCTCAACTAACCCTCCCCTTTACGTCACCGCTGTTTGGTGTCATTGCACTTCGTGTCCATTCATTCGGCCGTTCCTCGGTTTTCATTGGTCAGCTATTGTTCGTCTTAACAAGCAGTTTGAGATTAGATTCTTTGTGCCTGGATTAGCGTGTGTTATTAGCGGTGCTCGCTATGGCAAGATGCATTGCTGTTGCTCATATATAGGGCTAGAGGTTTGTTCAGCATTAGAACTGATGCATGACTTGGCGCATACTGTATACAGTAAGCAACTGCGTGAAATAATTTGAATCAGAATACATTAGCAACTCGCTAGCAATGCACTAGTGACTGCACACAACAAACTATTCTTTAGAAAATGGAAACTTTTGTATCTCTCTCTCTCACTCTCTCTCTTTCTGTCTGTGTGTATGTTTAAATATTTCAATCTATTTAAAATAAGTAAAATGGCAAACCATATAATGTCACAGACCTTACTGTTCAATTTCTTACATAACCCTGTTAATAAATGAGTATGACCTTATATGATTCAATTATTAAGGAATGTATTTTACCAGAATTACATTTATTCAGCTAATATAACTACTGAGACACACACACACACAAACTCTCAGTCTTTAGTCTTGAACTCATTTGCAGACGCGTGACGGTGTTGTAACGTCATTTTGTTTTTTGTTTCAGGAGGTCCTGCAGACAGTTCCGAAGTTCTGCTTCCCGTTTGACGTGGAGAGGTAGGATTTCCCACAATCACCTCTGTCACACTTCCAGAAAATAACAGTTAATGAACGAATTAATCGGGAAAAGGAGAGGATGTTGTTTATCCAACACACGCTTTCGCACATACACAAGAGTCTGTGAATGACTCGCAGGGTGGGGCCACACACCTCATTTGATTCCAGCAGAAGTCCTGTTCCCAATGTCATTCCTGAAAGGTCTTCCAAACAAATCGCCCTTTACAGAAATTAAGATCCCCGCCTCCTTTAAGCAATGTGTGTGTTTACGTGTTTGTCCTAACAGACGTTATATGCATCTCCTAAACAAATGCATTTTTCTCTCAGCACTGTGTGTGTGTGTGTGAGTGTGTGGTAAAAATGAAGAATGAAAAGTACTATTGTATAGTTCATGTGTGTGTGTGTTCACTTCCTCCCAGCTAAAGCTTTACTGCTGCCATCTAGTGGAGAAAAACAACACTGCCATCTTTGGTGTAGGAATTACACACAAAATAAGCTTTGACTGTAACAAAATCTTTCTTTTTGTAACTAACAAAGTTTCGATCAGTAAGTGACATTATGTCAGATTTGTTTAATTGCAAAATAGGTTGTTGCGATGGGTAACTTTTAGCATTATTTAAAAAGGCTAAAACATATTTGTCCAAGTACAATTAGCATTAATACTCAAATAATAATTGTGTGTGTGTGTTTGTGTGTGTGCAGAGTGTCCCAGACTCAGGTGGGCCAGAACTTCACATTTGTGCTCACAGACATCGAGAGCAAGCAGAGGTTCGGTTTCTGTCGTTTAACATCCGGCTGCAGGGTCTGCATCTGTTTGCTCAGGTAAGTGATTGTAGCTGATGTCACAAACATGGGATTATTTCTGTAAAAAATGGAATTTGGATTTGAACCGAATTTGAATGTGAATTTAAATTTGAACTGAATTTGAATTTAAACTAAGTTTTTTTTTATTTCTTTAAAGTGAAAGTAAACTGATTTACTTGTTGCCTTAATGATTAAGTGATTCAGATTCATTTATTTAAAACACTTTTTTTACCTGTTACAAAAACACATTATGAATTAAAAGCGTTTCGTTTGCTATTGTAAACGTTTTGCGTCGATATAATAAAGCCAAACGCTTGTATGTAATGCTCAATCCGAACAGCCCACTAAAAAGAAAAAATAATGTTTACGTAATATAAACAAAAACCACCACATTAGCGATACACGTCCGTTTAGTAATTCGGAGCAGCACAGCTGGGACATATCATCATTTTTTCCCTCCGTCTTCACGCCGTTGATGGACAATCGCAGGTTTATCATCATCATCATGAGCCGTAGATCTCCTCCTCCCACCCCGGCCTGGTTGGCCTTTGTTTTTTATTCCTCTCTTTCGCTTCCCTCGTTATTCAGACACACTGGCATGCCAGAGACGCTTCACCAATAATTATGCACGACGCCCGGCTGCCAATTAGCAAGAGTCTCTCTCCTGTCCCTTTCACTGAGTTTTACATGCTAATTCATTTGACATATGATGTATAAAATTCATTATGCATTCTGAGTAGTTTGCATGGCTTCCTTCATTCATGATAAGAAATGCATTCAAAGTTTCTTCTTTGTTTATGGGCTGTGTTTGGAAAGGGCTGGTTTGGTCAGTTTTGTTCTTCCACCCGGTTTTAAAGGAATAAATGAAAACAAGTTGAGGGATGAGATGGTTAAAAAATACATGCATCGTACTGCCTTTTGTGTCTGAGGTAACAAATTGAAAAAAAACAATATAGCGCTTTATAAAATGTGTGTGTGTGTGTGTGTGTATATATATATTTATATGTATAATTTAGGTATTTGTGTGTGGGTATATTATTTAACAAAATGCATGTATAGTATTTTTTACGTGTGTGTGTGGGGGGAGGGGTGTTTATGTATGCATATGTATAAATGTGTATGTGTGTGTGTTTGTGTATCTAAAATATATTCACACACACATTACGGTTGAGACTGTTTTCCAGGTCTGCTTAGTTGATACTGCTACTCATTCTGAGTTTGCACTCTGACTCTCCAGCTGAATATAAAACAAAAGTAATTAAAACAGTTTGTGTCCATGTGATTGTTGAAGTGCTGGGACCATAAAATTGTCACCTAAGCTTACACGAGGAAGTTGCCTAATGAGAGGGACAGTTTTATGTGGACAGCCCTTTGTAGCTTTGCAGGTTTAGCCCAGGCCAAATAGACCAGGGTTGCTTCAGGCCAAACCACTTCAAAAACAGACCCATTCCTTTTTACCCCACCCTCTCCACCCATTCAGTCCTCGGACACTCCGTCACGATGTGAGCAAATAGCCTTCGGACATCTGCGAGACCCCAGATGAAACAGACCCTCTCTCTCGCCCGGTTTATTTGATAGCTGGGACTCGACTTGGCGTCTTGCTCAGACAGCAAAGGTTTCCTCCATTCAGTGGTCACTTAGTTATATTTCCGTCCCTCCGCCAAACGTTAAACACAGGAAAAGTCATAGTGTAATCATATCTCATCCTGGGAAAGATACAAGGTGCAAGCTGATTTGCTTTTAAAGCTTCCGAATTCGTCTGATGATTTAGGACGCTTGATGATTTAAGAGGCTGTTAGATTGTACATGTGTATACGACAAATTAAGAATAAATATAAGACCATACACGCAGTGTAAAGTTACTAAATAAATGCACAATGCGAGATGGATTTACAATGGGGTCAGGAAGTTTCAGAACCTTTGTGAAAAGTTGCTGTTTTTTCTTTTTGCATTGCTTAAATTTAATACTAGTTTTTTTTATCATGGATTGTATTAGCAGAGTGACATTTTTGGTTGGAGTTTAACAGTATTTGGTACGTTTTGCTTTAATGACATCATGCACTTTGGATTTGTTTAAATGATGATCCACGTTTTCCCGGCAGGATTTGAGAACATTCCAAAAACGTGTGTGCGTGCAAAATAAATCTGACCTTTTGTACAAAGGCAATAATTTAAATTTACTTTCCTCAGAATTTATAGATTTTTTTGTGATGTATTTATTGTAACATCATAACACTTGTTTGTTTACTTTTGTTTTTTTTATTTGTTTAGTTCCATGTTTAAAATGATTATGAACTGTTAGATTTTTGGACTCCACTGCATATTGTAAATAACACCTTCCTCACAAAACCTAAATTTTAAGACGTACTGTAAACAAACGTCAGTTTTCTCTTAAGTTAACATCTTTTCTAATCTTGTCACAGGCAGCTCATTGGTGGTCAGTTTAGCTATCAAACTGTTTGCTCAAGCTAATCTGATTCTTCAGGCTGTGGATAGAGGGAGGGCGAGTTTGTTAGGGTTTGTTTGTAAGCCGCAGATAAGTTGGTTTACTCTGAATACACACAGCGCTGGAAAACCTAAAAGGGCCGTTGAGATTGACTCGTCTCAGCACAGTTCAGAGTGATGAATGTTCCTCTATCAGAAGATTTGCCAACTACAAACATATTTTTACTTATTAGCTGTGAAGAGATTGGTCACGGTTCTGTGCTCTGTGTAAAAAAAGAAAAGAAAAAGTGCACGCTTAATGACTTAAAGTTTCTTTTTTTTAGTTTTGTCTTCATGAACTTAGTAGTTGTGCTGCTCAGAGTGATTTATTCACAAAAGATTTACATGCTCTTGTTTAATAGTATAATGAGTGTTCGCGGTCTCCCAAGCTTGTCGTGTTATTCTGACAGGAGAGACTCCTCTTTAAATCCCCTTCACAAGTGAAAAATGAAGGATTAGATTTCAGGAGCTTGCATTTTTAAACAGAGCAAGAGATAATGATTTTTTTCTTGTTGTGCAATGCTAGCAACTTGAACAAGGTGTCGGTCGATTCTCATATTTTAAACAGTACGTCAAGCTAACCAAAACACTCCGTTTGTTTATATACGGTAGCTTTAAGTCACACCCCAATCAGGGCCTCCGATCAGTTTGTATCCTCAGTCTGTGATTTGCATAGACATATTTAATTTAGATAGTGTGACCTGGTTGGCGAATATCGCAGCGCACGTCAAAATATCGACATGTTAGGAGATGATTGTTTTAGGTTAATGGTCACCCAGACTTTAAACTCTCGCGCTTGAGCGCACGTCCCTGGGAACAGCCTGCCACTGCCCCCCTCCACCAATCCGGCAATATGAAAATTTGCATTAACACGCATAGTTGTGTTTTTGTTGTCTGTTCATTCCAGTCTGCTGGAGAACTCGCTGACCCATGGACGGATAAAAAAATCTCCAATCAAGACGCTGCGTGTTCTGTGCTTGGGATTAAACTATAAAGCTTTTCTTTTCATAAAATAAAGTTCTTTCTAGTTGTGTGTTAATTTAAACTCTTCTTTTATCCTGTTACATCTTTGCCAATTAAACTAATCAAGAATTTGCGACAAACAAGCTCTTTGCTTGAACAGAACAGCTGATGTAATCGGTCTCCGCTAAGTGTGAGATTTCAGGCTGAAATGCGAGTTGTAATCACGCCCACGAACAAGAAAAGAAAAGCCAGAGTCTGCTAGCAGGCCGCATTTTTTCACCAGGTTGCGTAACAAAATAAATGGTGTGTGTGTTCTTGCAACCTTCGAGCCAAAACAACACGTTGGCCGTCTTCCATCTTTTAAGGCCTGTCAACTTTGCCAAGTTTCTGTCAGGCTGAAAAACACACAATGTTGCAGACGCACGATGCGTCTCTCGGCGGGTTATTGTGTGATTAGTTAATACACGGTGATAAGGTGTAAATAATTTTTTTTTTGTACTCCTGCTCGGAAATTAATTTAAGAACAAATTCAACAAGATAAAAAAATGCTCATTTAGTGACTTGATGCACTAAGATGCGGTTTAGCTTGTGCATCTGGACACAGCATGCTTGTAAACCTCTGATCTCGCATTTATTGCAGGCTGCAGTGGTCCAGTTTTGTTTTTGTTGAAGAAACTGAATACTTTAATTTAGCCCATTCCTCAAAGTGCAGCCGCGGATGGAATGTTTAAAATGCGAGTGTCAGCGAGAACCATTAATGTGATAACAAGGTTTTCTGTAGCTTAACATGCTAAACGTGGTCTAAAGCCCACCAGGTTCAAATTTAGGGTGCGACAACAAGAAGTAACTGTATTATTTTGAAGGGTGTTTTTTTAATGTTCTTTGTTTAAAGCTAATAACTGCTATTAGAACTTGTTGTTGGGTTAATTTTTAGTTTCTGTTTCTTTTGACAGCTATCTCCCATGGTTTGAGATCTACTATAAGCTGCTAAATACCCTTGCAGACTACTTATCAAAACACCAGGTAAGAATTAAATTTTATTATGACACACAAAAGTTTTTAAAAGTTTTATTTATGCAAGACAGCGCAACGTTTTCCCATCAAAACTGCGGATAAACAAAACATAAACAAAATATGTTTTTCACTAAGCTGTGTGATGTAGCCAAGTGCGGCTCGGTTTGTGGTAATCACAAACACCAACGAAATTACACTTATCCCAGCCATCCAGCTACTGAAACAAAAGTCCTGCAACAAAACAAAACAAAACTGTTTTGTTTCGCTCAAAGACAAAGATGATGAAAAACAAAAACATCATCTGTAATCCATCTCTGCAAAACTGGCACAGTCGGTCGGTTGGTTGCGCTTCGCTTTGCGGTGTTGTTGACATTTAACAGACCGAGGATCGAACAGGAAGTCAGTCCTCATGATATACGGGAAAACAAATTGTCAGGAAATACACTGAGACAAATAGTTTTTCCTTTATGAAAGTTTAACAGCGGTAAGATAGGAAGAAAAGTTTGAATTTGGAAAAAGAATGAGAATGTTAAGCTAACATTAAATGTTAGCAAAACTAACAGTCCAGAGTAGGAAGGCTGTCAGTCAGATATGCGTAACAGAGTCACCGAAAGAGAAATGGGAACGCGTCCCCCTCACAAACAAATTAGGGAGGAAGTATATTAGGGGCCAATGGGGTCATGTGTCATCAACCCTCTGCAGACCCTCAAAAAGCGTCTCCCAGTTTTCGTACATCTAGTTCATTATGTGAATTACATATGAATGATTTCCATTCACACTTAAGATGTTTAGCTAATGCGCTTATTCATGGCAACTATATTAATGTTTTACATGCAGTATAAAAAGCTATAGAGAGCTATTCTGGTAAAGAAGTGAAACCTATACAAATACAAATACTGCTTAATACAAATGTATACTGATGCATTACCTGCAAAATTTTAAAGAAATGAAATGCATATTTATTTAAATGCTATAATATTTTGTATTTGATGCATCAGTGTATTAACTGTATCTGTATTAAGCAGTATTTGTGTATATATATGTATATGTTTATATATTTATGTGTGTGTGTGTGTGCAATATACATATATATTGTACATTAGCCCAAGCTGAATTAATTTGTGTATTAATGCAACAATCTTTGTAAAAATAATGTTTAAGAAGGTTCTACTATTTTTACTGACTACAGTGGTACAAATTACACCATTTTTATGCAGCTCTTTTTCACAAACAGTTTAAAGAATGTTTTACCTAACTGCAATGTATTTGTAAGAATGGTGTTTTTAAAAAAAGATTTAAAATTGAGCTATTTATAAATAATAATAATAACTTTGTTTCTAGTTCTGTTTTGACCCAATAGTTATTTATAATATTTTATATTAGATGTTTTTTCCCCGAACTGTCCAGCAAAATCTAAAAGCCAGCAAGTGGATGAAATTAATTCTTGGAGCGAGTGTGATTGGCTTGACTTTTGCTGCGGCGTTCCGCGTGAGGCGAGGGTGACTGACGAGGACGGACAAGAGCGATGAAGGTTTATGGCGAGGGTAAATGAAGTGTTTCCTCAGGCTGTGTTACTGACCATGCGTGTGAGCATCCAGGCTCTCATGACAGCGCCTCACACACACACACACACACACACACACACACAATCATACACACACACACACACTCAAACACCACACACACTCTCACACACACGGTTGCATGCGCTCCAAGCTCTGGCCACATAGCTAATCTGGGATCTTGCTAACAAGAAAAGGGCGATCTAAATATGTGCCCGACTGTTCGATGTTTTAAAGGCACCATCATCGCTGTTCTGCACCAAGTCTGAGAGGGTAAATTGCACTCTTGTCATAAAGGCTCGTAAAAGCTCAGCGTTATAATCCTGAGGCCTGTTTTGTGGCAAAGCATTTCTCCAATGGCTTCTTAAAGCCGCCCGCTCCGAGCAAGGACCTTTGGTTAATTACGAACAGCCGATGTTCGCCATAAATCATCCGCGGAATAATAAGCGTCTGCCGCAGCCTAGCTTACCGTCTCTTAACCTCAGGATCGCTCGTTAAATGCGTGTCAGTCGGATATATTTCTCTTCCGTAGTCTGCTGTAGGAATACTTTATTCCGACGACTTTAAATCATGACATCGGTTTGCACTCGGCATTGTTGTTCTTTCTTGGTCGTTTGGTTGCGCTAATATGTGCTTTCTTGCGTTCGCTCGTTTGTTGATGTTTGTCGTTTTGTTCGCAGGAAGAAGATTTGAACGACATGCTGGAGACGCTGTACAACCACTCGGTGCCAAAACCAAACACTCCAGTAAATTTGAGTGTGGTAGGTACCAGGGAGGGCTGAGGGGCATTTAAAAACAGAAATGGGATGATAAGAGCCGGCTGGATGGTGTTAAACCTAATGGCCACTTTTGCAAGTCATCAAATCCAGCAGAAAGAACAGGTTAACACCACGGCTGGTGTTCACAACTAGTCTGACTTATTATTACTAAATACTGAGGGATTTATGAATACTGTGTGTGTGTGAAGTGTCAGGCAAGTGGATGCTGTCAGTAACATCAGACGTCACATTTTTTATATAGTTAAATGTAATATATATATATATATAATTAAATTATATTAAATGTAGATTATATAGTAGATTTATGGAGCTTTGATAAAATATGAAACATGAACATATTGCTTGTTATTTTAATTCCAGGTTATTTTGTCTACCTGCCATTGTATCTGTCAGTATTATTATTATTTGTCTGTATGTCTGTTGACTGGTCTGTCTGTCTGACTTCATGGAAAAATCATACTGTCACTTGACGTGTGTCATAGTTTATTGGGCAACAAACATTAAAAGGCAATAATATGTGTGTTTCTGTCTGTCTGTCAGTGTTTTTTTTACTCTCTTTCTGTCCGTTTGTCAGCCTGCTGGTGGGTTTTTTGTTTGTCTGTTTGTCTTACTGTCAGTATAAGGTCTTTGTCTTTCTGACTGTCAGTATTTTCCCATCTGTCTGTCTATCTGTCTGTCTAATCTATCCATCTAGCCTGTCTTTTTTCTTCATTGTGCAAGAAAAAACACGTAAATTTTGCTTGTGGGCAAGTAGTGAAAGAGCCAGACAGTCGGTGAATGGAAAGTGAATGTGCTGAAGGGAAAGAAAGAGAAAGAGAGCGCATGGAAGTTAGAAAATCAGGAACCGCTGTCCTAATCGCATGGGATACAGTTCTCCAATTTCGCCAGATAAACTATCCCTTTTTTTAAGTGTGCCTCCTGATCAAAAAACAGTCTTTTTGTCTGCTTTTTATTTTTGTTTGGTTTTTTTGGAAAACAATCAAACTTAAATAATTCATGCGCTCCGCAGTGCTGTATTCTCTTTTTTAAATATCAAACGTTTCTTTCGAATTAAAAGCAAAAGGCAGCCGTGCTCAAGAAATCTCCTTGATGCTCTTCCCGTTAGCCTACATTTATCTTTTTATCTAAATATGGATTTAAAAAAGATAAATAATAAACACGGCGTCTTGGAATATCTGCTCAAGAGCATCGCATTAAAATATCATGTTTTATTTTGGTGCAAATATTTGATTGGACAAAATTATTAGTTAATTATTAGTTCCATCCAATGGGATTTCTTGAAAATGCCTGCATCATCTTTTCACTTTAAACTGCCATGTTCTGGTTATCAACTTTCAAACGAGACTTTGTTCTTGTTTGAAATTTGGGTGAAAAGTGAGTTTTGTTTTTTATCAATGCATTGTGGACAGTTAAATGTGCCCATGGTATTTTTGTTTCTTCATTTTTTTAAATAAAGCATTTTTTACAATGAAATAATAACTACAGTCAAGTCACCTCATGGTGACTGACATATTGAGGTCATGTGATCTACTTACCTTTGTTACAGGACGGTTTTGCTCTGAAAGCATTAGCTGTAGCATGATCCTGCATCCATGCTTGTCTGTATCTATATAAGAAGATTTTATGCGATTTAGATTTTATTTTTAGCGTTATGTTGACTAAGACAGCTAAATTAATAATGATAAATGACTGGACCTGATGAGGTGTGTTTATTGGAGGAATTTTATATATGAATTTGGTTCAATAAAATTCAGAGATTTGAAAACGTTAAATAAATGGAACACAATAGAATGTGACAGGACAGAGGAGAAAAAAGTTAAAATGGTTAAGTCTACCAACTAGTCTTCTGTGGTGACCCATTGCTAGTTTAGGTCAGGGAAGCTGTTGGGTGTTCGGTTTGGGGTCCCGATCAGAATTTTATTGGCAGTAACAGTCACAACAAGCGCTCTGATAATGTGTGATTTTTATAAACACGGCTGCAACGTGTTGGCCGCTGCCAGCTGGAACTGCAGTCTATGACATTAAGGGCGGTCAGCGCTCGGTATGGGAAAATAAACACGTGTGGCCCATGCAGAAAAACAGTGTAGAAGTCTTAAGGCCTGACTGCTTTTATTGGTAACTTCAAACTGTTTACATTCATACAATTATGAAGATAAAAATACTCTGGACAATTTCGGTTGATGTTGTGCGGCCCTCAAACCCGCAGCCGTTTAATCACGGTCGCATTTAACGATTGCAGCATCCAAGACAAGAAGCATCACAGCAGCTCATATTAGAGGATGCAAGTTGCACCCTCACATTTGTTTGTGGAACATATGCAAAGGCAGCGAAACTTTAACCCGCGTGCAGAGCAACAGATGGGTGCTTTTTACACACGACGAAGCGCAGCCCAGCCTTGGGAAAGAGCGGAATGCGCGGCACAGCAAACAAAAGCGCTAAAGTTAGCATGCAGCGTGGGATCTTTGCACCAGAGCCTCTTTGATCTGAGCATTAAACCTGCTCGTCTGTTCAAACAGACGTCTGGTAGACCCCTCTGATACCGTCAGAACAGAGCTGTTGCCTTTTGTACCGTAATAAAGACTTTCTCTCCGATGCGGGGAGTCTCTTTTGGTGTCCACAGGGGATCAACGTTTGTTGATTTCATATATTTTTATCTGTTGTCTGTATGTGTGATGCTAACAAGCAAAGACACAGTTCAAACTGATAAAACGGGCACAAAGAGGGTCTATAAACATTAAATACTGGTGGGTTGCGTGACACTGACCATTTTTTTCTGTTTCCTCAGCATTCATGCTTCATAGCGCCTGATATTAACGGACTCCCCACCATACCTGAAAATGTAAGTATACGTGTTTTTTGTGAGTATTTATAATATATAAGCCAAATACTGAATAATTAAAAAGGTCATTGCATCACAAAACAAATGTCAAACCATGTGGCATTTGTTTGAATGAAAAATTGGCAAAGGCGCTCTTATCAAGAAAGACATTTAGGAAAATGGTTTACAAAACACATTTAGACTTTTTTGAGTTACCAAAAGTTATCAAAACAGTGATAAACCGCCAGTCAAACGTTTGAATCACTGTTTGTCAGTCATGCTGTTAAAAACTTCTTGTGATGTAAAGGTGTGTGCTATGAAAATTAGTTCTGTAGACCGAAATACAACTGTGCCAACATGTTAATTTGTTACAAAACTGAACATTTATTTAAGCAAGTTTTAGAAACACATGAATGGACTGAATAATGAAGGACAAGCAGCCAATAGGAGCCCAGCAAAGATGGAAACCTTCAAAAAACAATTTCACAAATTCTTGGCAAAATGTGGCTAGTTTGAAAATTCTACAATATAACAGTTTCAGTTTATTATTGATTTACTCATTTACTCACTATATAATTCCCATAATTCCATGCAGCAAACTTCCTACGTTTAGTTAGTAGCATACGTTAGCATGGCTCATCTGTCCGAAAACTTCCAGTACTTCAATCCAGCAAACGTGTTTGATCTGATTTCAGAGGAATTTAACGGAGTACTTCGTCGCAGTGGATGCGAACAACATGTTGCATCTTTACGCCAGCATGCTGCACGAGCGACGCATCATCATTACCTCCAGCAAGCTTAGCACTGTGAGTTCCCGCTGTCTTTCTCATTTACACATCAGACGGCTTTTTTCTTACTTAAACACAACGCATATTCATATTTCTTCACAGAACATTAAAAGATATCTTTTGGAAAGCATCTGAACTATTGTCTCTTCCACAGTTTTCTGCAGGGCTTGTATTGCAAACTACAGTGACTCGCAATAAGATGCGTGTTGTGATGCATTTGTCGCAATATTCCAGCTGAAATGTAATGTAAACGGACGATTGTGTTGTGTAGCAGTTTTACTTTTGTGTTTCTTATAGCACTGTGGTCAAGTGTTGTTGTGTTTATTGGTGTTTGTATTGGTGTGTGTGTTTGTGTGTGTATGTTTGTTTGTGTGTGTCTGTGTGTGTTTGTGTGTATGGGTTTGTGGGTGTTCTTGTGTGTGCGTGTTTGTGTGTATGGGTTAGTGGGTGTGTATGTTTGTGTGTATGGGATGGTGGGTATGTATGTTTGTGTGTGTGTGAGTAGCAAATTGCTTATCAATGAAAACTCGTTCTGATTGTTAGGAGTTTCAGCGTACAAAAAATTGCATATTATATAATACGTATCTGAATTACTTAATATCGTGAGAAATAAAAAACAATGTACAGTATATGTGAATACGTATGTTAAAAATATATGATTATGTCAGCACAGATTTACTGTAGCTTCCTCTGCTGTGTTATTTTCTTAGAGCTTTTTGCACCACACTGTCAGACTTGCTTAAAATTATCACTTATTGGATCCCTGACTTTTCTGCATATTTTCTGTCTGGCTCTTCTGCCTGAAAGGGAGTGGGCGCTTATCGCACGGGGGCGGACGATGGTCCGAACTTTCATGACAGTTGGTGGAGAAGCGGCAAGTGATGTCATCTGCTCCCTATCTCGCTGATTTCCCCCCCAGAGCATTTGCGGGGGGAGAGCGAAGGCCTGCCGACAACACCGGAACCAAGGGCGCTCCCCTCAGACCCTCTGGCTCCGGAGAAGACTGTCGGAATGACCCAACCCATGGAGTGTTTCACTCCTCCGGGCTGCCGCCCTCATACCGTGTGCTCACTGACACAAGGGGTTAGAATGTGTAAATCATTAGTCTCTTGGGTAAATAGTTTTTTTAACCTTCTCTTAACTTGATTTACTGTTTCGCAGGATGGGAGGGTGTGCGACCTTGAGTTTCTGGAAGTAATACGCCAAAAGAGTTACTTCGAAGCCTGGTGTTATTAAGGTTCCACCTCAGTTATGGCATTCGTCTTCGCAAATCCTGAAACCATCCGTCTTGCTCACGCAGTTTGGCAGCTGCGACAAGCTATAGAAAGACGCGAGCGCTGGCGCATATGGCCGATTTCGAAGTGTAGACATATGGCCAATTTTTGTGAATTTTTGTGGTTCTTCAAGGGCATGTGATGGTAACTAGGGTGTGGTCAGTCTACAACTTCCACTGTTTCTTCAGTGAGCAGAGAGGGTTGATAAAGAGAGAGAGAGAGAGAGAAAGAGAGAGAGAGAGAGAGAGAAAGAGAGACAGAGAGAGAAAGAGAGAGAGAGAAAAAGCGAGAGAGAGAGACAGAGAGCGAGAGAATCCATTATGCATGCTGCCGGCGGCCCTCGTGTGTTTGGGGCCCCTGGTGAACCTGCAGTGTCAGTCTAGCAGAACATGGCCTCACACTTGGCTGTGTTGGAAAGCAAAGGAATAAATCATGATCTTACAACAATGCATCAGTTGACTTACTGCTGTTTTGTGACTGGAGGTAAGGAGGTACCACTGTTTTAAAACCATGTCGCAGGATTCGGGAGGCAGCCGCCCATGCGCTCTTGTCATATGCCAGTATAATTGTGCTGCATCAGGCCCCGTCTAACTAGTCAGCTGGGAGGCCCTGGTGTGTTTCATCTGCGAGACCCCCTCGGCCGGCCCTGAGTCCTGACAGCCGCCTTCTCATCATGCTGTCAGTGGTATGCTAACAAGGCCTGATCCCTTCCCGGCCACTGAGGTTCCTTTTGGCCTCACATTGTAGACTTTTTCCGCTCTGCCTTCTTTTTTTATGCATTGCTCAGCAATCCGCTGTCCTGTTTTTGTTCCTGCTTCAAGCATCTCTCTTACCGCACCTTTAATAGACATTTTACCTTCCTCAGGCACTTCCTGTTCTGTTCTTTGTGGTATTGTGTTGCTCTGGCTGTCGGGGGAGGCGGATCGGCGGTGTTTGGCGCCCCGTGCCCTACCTCCACCTTTTCTTTTTTTAATGCCACCTCCTTGTTAGCGATACACCTGTGCCGGCGCCCCGCTCAGAGCCTCGCGTTTGTCAACAGGAGGAGAGAGAGAGGCTTGGTAATTGGGAAACAAGGAGACGGCCAGAGGAGAGAAGTCTCACCGGTAACAGAAGTCAGCACAGAGTGTGGCACTGTCACCCTTGTCAGGGAGAATCGCACCTCTAGTCACTAGCCGCCCCAATCACAGATTCCACCGCAAGCTTTGTTGCGCTTATCAAAGAACGGGACCTTTTTTTGGTCTTTGTCTATTCTTGGTGAAGTTGCCATGGATATTTTTGAACCCCGGCTTCTCTCCAGACGTAGGGAATGTGTTCGTCAACTTGTTTACATAGACAGGGTTCACTGGAAAGCGTTCGCATCTATGCCGTTACAAAGCATATCTTTATACTTCATCTGGGGAATAGATCTCAGGCAGACAAAGTGGTACAAATACACTCCTAGAGATGAGTGTGAATGCGGTTTGATTGTGAGGTGAGAGTTCTGTGACTGTCACCTGATTGGACAAAACCAACACTGCAAGATCTTCTGTATTCTTTCATCTGGGTGAAATCTGAAGGTCTGGTTTCATCAGAGCTTCTAGCGTAGCGTTTAGCTCCAGACATCATGTTTCCAGTGTAGTTCAAGCCTTTTTTATGTGTCAGCAAGGATGTTATGCTTTTATTTTTGATTTGATATATTTTAGCCTAGCGGTGTGTGTTTTAGATAAATGTTTTGAGAACAGAGCAGCCGAAAACCAATATAATGCAGATTTGCACGTAATGCAATTTAATTATGGAAATGAAATGAAATTTGCATGAAACATTGACATGAAAATTAAACAAAGTTTGCATTCTTCATTATAATATTACTGATAATCTGAAAATAGCAGTTTAGTGCTTGTCATTTTTATGTGTTATACTATGCCAGAACAACAGAACTAGTTTAATTTTCTAGTTGAGAAGTAGGTTAACAGTTGAAGGTTGAAGTAGGTTGAAGTAGGTTAACTTTTTTTTGTTTTATAAATGTTGTGTGCTATGTACATGATGCAACGTAGACATTTATATTTATTAATTTGGCAGATGCTTTTATCCAAAGTGACTTACAATGAATTCAGTGTACACATTTTTTTTAATCAGATCTTATGTTCCCTGGGATCAAACCCACAATCTCTGCGCTGCTAACGCAGTGCTCTACGTATTGAGCTACAGGAACTCAATGTAGACGATGCAATGTAGAAACCTCGGTTGTTTCTTCATTCAGTAACCAGTTGATTTGTAAAAGGACTGTGTTTTGTGTTCTTTGTGATGCCTTGTTCTGTTGGGCTTTATTGGGTCGTTGAGGTCTATTGTATAATGTATAATGTCCTTTGTATAATGTGCTGTATGGCTGGTCTCCATAGAGAAGACCTCCACTTAACATGTTCCCGGCATGCTCATTACCGCTAACAGTAGTGGTAGCTCCCAGGTCTCAGCAGGTTCCAGCCACAATTCCAAACAAACCATTGTCCAGCATTTGTGCTTACAGACAGCTCCTACGTTCTCCTCAATATTGAGCTTCTCCTGCATTTTTTGTGACCTTTTGTGTTTGTTAATTATTCAGTCAGATTGTATTAGCGATGGTACAGTTGTTCTCAGCTTTATAATTGTGACTAAAAAGAAAACATGACTTGATTTCAGGACTTAATCTCTTGGAGTTAAGATCTCACATGGGAAAAATCTCACAAATTTGTTTTTGAATTCCACCCTTTAATGTTTATCTCAGTTTCAGCACCTCCTTTTTGTGCCAGTCACCTTTGAAAGAAAACGGCGCGGTTTCGCTTTCAATTCGAGAGTAAATCAGGCCAATTTTGCTTGTCTGTGGACATTGTTAAATTAATTGGAATGTGCTATGAAGCTTTCATACCCGTCTCTACGTGGTACTAGAAGGTTCCCCTCTATGAAATTAGATGGCAGTCTGTTCACACAGTCAAAGAAAAGTGTTTCTTTGCGGTGCTGTGACCTCTCAGCGTGATTCATTTAATGGTCCCTGAGAAATAGGATCTTCAACAGAAAGGGTATCAAAGCTTTGATATCAACCAAACTTCATGTGGCGAGAAACGACATAAATATTCATTTCTTTCTTCTAAAGTGCCCGGCCGAAATTAGATCTGTCACAACGAAAGCTTTTTCATTATTTTTAGAGAACGACGCAACACATTTGCATATGCAAAACGCACGACAGTAAATTACCGTTAATTAAAGCTGCTCTGTTTCTTGACTCGAGAGGTCATATCTTTTTCAGAGCGTTTACGTTTGACCACAATGTCACAAAAAACAATCCATTTTCCAAGAACGACAAGCAGCTCCCATAGGCTCAGGAAACGCCTCGCGCCACGTCCCACGTTTGTATAAAAGCGATGTGCCACTTTGGACAGATATCTTCAACGCTAGCTGTTATGCCACCGCTAAGCTTGGTTGGTTTTACTGGTCAATTGTGATATTGTGTGTGTCAGTGAACAGGGGGGTCTCTTGATACATTGGAGCCATGGTTCACACATTACTGGAAGCTCCAATTGTCAAGACCCCCCCATCCAGCCCGTCTCCCAGTGGTATTCCAACAGCTCACAGTCTCTCTTGGCTAACTCATGTTTCATTCTTTGGCAATTTGCCCTAATGAAGTCCCAGAGGAGACTTCAGACCTCTGTTCTTTTTCCATATTTAATCATGTTATTTTAATCTGGAAGATGAGGAGTGTGTGTGTGTGTGTGTGTGTGTGTGTGTGTGTGTGTGTGTGTGGCACACAGGTCATTACAACTGCTAGGTAGCCATGAGGGGGATGCAGGGTGTGGTGTGGGGGTCACTTGGGTGTTCACTCATTAAACATCCGCACCAGCCACATAATTAACAGTTCTCTTCTGGTGGAGTAAGATTATTTACGTCGTGTGTATAGTGGTATTAAAGCATCATTAATTTTGCATCAGCGCTGAAGTTGCGACACCTTTGGTGTATTTTTAGGGTCCCTGATTGATGCCATAAAAATTCACGTATGGCTTGAACCTGCCCCGCTGACATCAGAACGAGTGCTAAAAGAACACGTTGCTAATCGCCGTGTGACGTTTCCTTTCTCCGTCTGGCTTTGTAAGATGAAAAAGATAACTGTATTTAAAGCTGCTTGCTCTCCTGGCCCGCAATAAACGGAATCCCCTTTAGCAAAACGCATTAAACAACGCGTTTGTCGCATGGTTTTCTAACTGCATTTTCTTTGCCTGTTATATCAAGGAGCATCATAGGTTTGTGTCTGTGTTTTCTTCCTGCAGTTAACTGCATGTGTGCAAGGATCCACCGCCATGCTGTACCCCATGCACTGGCAACACATCTTCATCCCTGTTCTCCCTCCTCATCTGCTGGACTACTGCTGGTAAGAGCCCATCTGCGCATGCATACAAACACACTCTCATGCTCTCACGTACTGGTTCTGTGCTCACAAACTGTGTTTAGATTCAGTCTTTTGAGTGGTTTGTTTGCAGCTTGAGGAATTACTCAGAGCTTATTAACATATTAAGTTAGTTTCTTAAGGGATTTTATTCACATTGTCTGCATTACAAACATCTGCAGGAAACAGATTGAAGGTTGAGAAGATACATTTACATTAAAAACATCATATATATACACAATGTATGTGTGTGTGTGTATGTGTATATATATATAGTGTATATATAATGTATAGATATATACAGAACATTTAATGGACCAGCAAATGGCAGGACACATGTAGCACTTAATGAGAGGTCAGCGTCTGTGGAAAACTGAAAGCTTTCATTAGTAAAGTAATTTACAGTAGTGGGGCCATTAATGAAGATCAATAATCTTATATAGATTATAATATAAATAGAGAGAGTAGTTATCGACCCATTACGTAAATGGAGAGCTGATTGGCTGATAGCCAAATGCCATCATACACTTATCTACCATTAAACATAGATATACTGGTATATATAAAATGTACATGAATGCTGAATTTATACACAGTTGTTGAGATGAACCAGTTTTGATGTATTTACTGGACTCATTTGAGAGATATTTGAAAACTCATCTATTACTTCTGAAGTTCTGTTAATTGGCGCAGCAGGTCATCTTATCAGCGGATAACTGCTCTATCATTATCAAAGAAAATGATACTTTCCAAAACACCTCTAGTCTTAATAAATATCTTCCAATATGTCTGACATCTCAAAGATTTATTACAGCCGCCAAAGCCGCCACACCAAGTCCAGCAAGCTTGCTTGCTTTTTTTTTTTTCATTTTTTAACCCGTCAGAAACATACACAGCTTGAGAGACAGACCGATTTCCGCATGCCAGCTGTGGGCTGAAAGCGTGACCACACTCTTAACTTCTGCTCTATAGCTACCAGAAGTCTATACGCTTAAATTGACAGACTTGTGCTGTCATGCTTGAAACCGCAGCCGCTTGTTTTAGTCGCTGAAGAAAACGTTCGTAAAAAATGTGACGGAACAGCACAACATTTCTGTAAACACAGTCGCTTATGTTGTGTTGTACTGAACAAATCCGTTTTCACAGCAGAGCCATTTTCCAGTCCATTTTAGTCATATATATAATTACATAAAACAGAATTAGCGTATCGTTTCAGACGGGTGTGTGTTGGCCGTAACGAGAGACATATTAGAATTTACGGGAATTAGACTCTCGTAACAAAGTTACGCTAGCGGACTGCGATGACGTGACGTGGCTCGGCCCATGCGCGTGTCTGCACGGCTGCATGTCAGTTAAATCCGTGGCCTTAACAGATGCAGCGAGCGAGACTGCGGCTTATTAGTCGCATAACCTGATTGAGCGAGCGCTGCAGCGGCTACCCAAACCTATCTAATTACACAGCCCTGCCTCACCCGATTCCACACCGAGACGCAAAAGTGACGCTCGCCAATTACACTAATCACCTCCACACTCGTTCCTGGAAACAGCCAAAGACAGTAATAAAGTTTAGCTACTGATGCATGCCGCCTCAAAGATACAGCGGGGGCAGCGTGTTTGTTTTTTTTTATTATTTATATAGTTTTTTACAATTTTGCATTGTTGCAAAGCAGTCCTCCAGATGAAAGTCTTAGAAACAAGAACGTATACATGAAAGAAGTGAAGAAATAAGGGGAAAAAGAAAAGAGATTATGGTTATGGAAATTATGGTTAAAAATTTGGAATGTTTTATTTATTCAAACCTGGAAATAAATGAAAAGGTTTTTAAGAATTGTATACAAATGTTAAGTATGATCATGATCATTTTTTTCATGATCTTCTTTTTTCATGTTTCTTCTTAAGAATCTGTTTTGTCACAAAATCAAATGTAAACAAACTTGTAACATTATTTGGGAATGCCATACAAAAGGTCAGATTTCCTAGCTTCCGTTGAGATGATCCTTTGAATGTTCTCAGATCACACTGGGAATATCAGGAATCATCAGGATGTGCACAAACTTGTGGAATTCATGTCAGCTAGAGTGATGTCATTATGTGAAATGTGTTACCTTCTTAATTCAAATTTCACTATTATGAATTATGCTTATAGTTTGTATTAAAATACAAATTAATAGAATTAAAGAAAACAGTTCTGTTGGTTTTAGACTTTTTGATCCAAGTGTATCTGCTAATCAAAAACTATTCATTTATTATTTTATATATTTTCCATATTGTTGTTCTTGGCAGAATTTGTGATGTTTGAAATTGTCTGGTGTTCCATACATTTTATATAAGAAATAAAGTCCTTTATGTGTGTGTGTGTGTGAGAGAGAGAGAGAGAGAGAGAAGAGACACCACAATATATACATACACCACAAATTAATTCACACTGTATATATATATATAAAAGTTTATATTTCTGGCTGACAAAACCATATAATTCTTTTTAAATGGACATAAGTTTCATTTTTAAACTGCATTAGAAATTGGCCCAGCCAGTTCCCTCTGCTACAATAAAAGCTTTATTCATGTTACTAACGTTTATTTCTGTTCCCACCAGCGCGCCCATGCCATATCTGGTCGGAGTTCATCTCAGCCTTTTAGAGGTAAGACACATCACCTTCATCAGCTATTCATCATCATCATCATCACACGTCCAGTCAGCTTCCTGATATCACACAGCTATCATTTTTTACGTACGTATTCACGGCACACCGGACATGAGGTCGTTTAAAACCAACCGTGAATCCATCACATCGCACCCATCAGACCATCTAAGCCATCGCTGACGCTAATAACGCCGCACGCTTTGATGCATCATCGCGAGCGCCGGCAAACCTACAAAAATTGACACATTGTTTTTTTGCTTTTCATCTCTCGGGCGCCCACCAGACATGAAAGAGCCGAAGAAACGCGGGAGAAACAAAGAGAAGCGTGTTTGGTTATCGGGAAACGCAGAGATATAGCGGATCTGATAGCGCTGACAGTCGCGGCTGCGCCGGTGTTTATCACGGCGCTCGCCCGCTGACAGCCCCGCCCCCCCGCGCCCGGCTGAACGTAATTAGACCAAATCAGCGCACGGGCCGCCGTAGCAGCGACTGTCAGAAATGACAAACCAGAAATTTCTTACACACTTGGCTGTTTCCCCCACCTGCACCGGAGGAATAATTATTGCGTTTGTCGCCGGTACCGTGACTACCATTGTGTGGATGCAATACAGCGCGCAACGCAGCGGCGCTTCGCTGCATGCGTCTGAATAGAGGCTGCTGTATTATTTGATTAGCTGAGAGAAGTGACTTGTGTATAATTGTTACATTGGCTTTAGTACTGTAACTAATTTAGTATTTTAATGCAATTAACATGCATTAAAATGTGTTAAGGGTTGTTTTATTTAAACAGCATTGAATAAAATATTTAATATTCAACATTCATCATATTATTCATGAATGAGTTTAAGTATTTGTTAGTGCAAATTTACTTTAAAGAACAAAAACTCTAGCTGATAAGTCATTTTTTATTTACTTTTAATACTTAAATTGATTCATTCTTGCCTACTTTAGTCATTCTGGTCATCAAGAAAGAGATATTTATGATCTAACACAGAAACATCAGCAGTCTGGGTGCTTCATTGCTGATGTGGAAACACTGTAAAGAAAATACATTCATTTTGTATTTAGCAACACTATTTTTATAAATAAAGTTTTTTCCTAATAATGGGAAAAATATTATTTTAGTTATCATATGAAAAAAATTGTCAATTATTTACAATTATGTGTTAGACACTATAGGTTGTATTTCCATATATAGAAATAGGAATATTGGGATAACTGTGTGTGTGTGTGTGTTTTCAGAGAGTAAGGAGCAGGTCTCTGGAGGATGTGGTCATTCTAAATGTGGACACAAACACCCTGGAAAGCCCCTCAGATGACCTACACAACCTGCCCAGTGATGTGGTGAGTGTCACACACAACTGGCATCAGAATGAGAGCTTTATTTCATATGTGAAAGTAATTTGATTGACTACAGACTTACTTTATCATTTCCTGTAAAATGTTATATCACATATTCATCTTTATTGTTGGCCCTGTGTTCCCCCAAAGAGAGATTTTGTCATCTTCATCATATTTTTCTTCTGAAGGCTAGTTAGCTTACTAGCTAGTAGTAAGAATACACACACACATCTGTTACCTGAAAACCTAAGTAGCTATTATAACTAGAGAGCTATAGTAGGCTATTATAGCCATTTTAGTTATAATTAGTGTGTGTGTTTAGAATAGAACATTTTTTGTGGCTCATTGTTACCTTTTGATACTCAAATTTTAGCTAACTTCTAGGTAAAGTTTGCCACACACACACACTTATATTACCATTCTTTCTCTGTTTCTCTTTGTTCTAAACCCACAGACTTACACACACATCATTGCCGCTGTCACACATTTGGTCGTCGTCTTTCTCGCCCACCTGCGCATTTAAACAAACTCTTTCTCTCTCTCTTTCTCTCTCTCTCTGGTCATGGGAGCACACTGAGCCTCTGTCCTCCCATCATTAGCAGCTGCAGCCAAACTGCAAATCCTCTGTAAACGTACCCGCAACGTTAAACGCCCGTCGCAATTTACCGGCCATCAGATCTCCCTGCATTTCATACTCTTGCCTTTATCTGTTTTTCTGTAATCATTATTATTTTTTTCACAAAGCCTTCCTGCCTGCCCAGTGGCACGTCTCGCTGGAAGTCCTGGATTTTCAGAAGAAGGGGGCCAATTATTCGATTCTGCTTCCCTGCCACCTGCCAGCGCCATCTCTCTTTAATTAACGCGAAGGTGCTGCGGTCAGTGTAACAGGAAGTCCGTCCGGCATCAGGGTCACAAATGCGTCTGTCATCCGTCCGTTTGAACATAAAAAACCTGTTTGCGTTTTTCCCCCTTATCTCCTACTTTCTATTTTTCTTTTCCGCCGGGGGGTGCGTTTTAACGCTCTCGCATGACTCACTGGATACGGATGCTGTCTGTCCAGGCAGAAAAATCCAGCCTGTTCTGTTATGCCATCTCAGCAAAGGCATCCCATTTGTAAATTAAATTGCAAACCGAGAGCATCGTGAAAAAAGAAAAAGAATCGTTGGGTCTTTTGAAATTGACGGAGGGGAAAGAAAAAACTCTTTGTCTTGGCGGTGTGATAAATTAAGTGGCAACTCAATGTTTGCTTTGATCCCCTCCTGCAATTTTTCATTGACTAATGACGGAACGTATTCTGCATATCGCGTTAAATTACCCCACCTGAATGTAAATGTCACCTACAATAATATATTTATCACTGCAAAAATTCATTTTTCTCTCCCTCTGGTTATCGTACCTTTGGGGATATTAAAATTCATTCATTTAAAATTCTCATTCTAGCAGTGTGTTTTGCTACGTAAGTGTCTGTCACAAAAAGTGCCTCGCAAATCTGTGTTTCTCAAAGTATTTACATGAGCGGTGTGACTGGATAACTGTAATGTAGAAACTGTATTTAATTCACTCATTTGTTTACTTTCACTTTCATTATTTAAGTAGCCATCAGCCATTCACTCCTATTCACAAATGTTAACAATTTAAGCCACAAAAAAAATCAATACATTTTACAACTATAAAGCAAAATATAATATAACACCCCAAAGCGTTTTTCTTTTTCTCTTTTTTCCCCAGTCCTATATTGATTTAAGCCGAACCGTTAGAGATTCATCTAATTAAGTGTTTGAAGGCTTTTTTTGTACCATGTGGATTTTATTATTTTGAGAGTCTGACCAGTAGAACTGCTCTCAGACGGGTCAGGGGTGACAGTTGTCCCGAATTATCTGCCCCTTTATTCAGACGGGACCCTATGCTGGGCTCTCCGCTGTCTGTCAGTTAATGGCAGTTTCTCCCAATTTCACACATAATATTTTAGATTTATTGACTATTAGAAACGCTACCACGCCAGTAGCCGTTCCGTTCCGCGCAGGCCCGGGCGTTTTACAAATAGAGATGATAATTGGCGCGGCTCGAAGAGGATGTGGAGAGCGTTTGAAAATGATTTTAAACATGCCTTTTTATTGGAAACATCAGATGCGATGGGGTTGAAAGTCCAGTGTGTATTGTGTGTTTTGGTCTTAGTTTTAATCACTGAACTCCACCAGTTTGTCAGGCGGCTGCTAGGAACACGCAGTTTTCATAAATCTACCGCTAAACGTGCCTTTTCAAAGCATATGTTATTTTCTACAACGTGTTAAAATAAGTTCAAAATGTCACTGCACTCTAAAGTGACTACAGCGTGACTTTTCAATCCAGATCAGGCTGAAGTTAAATAAAACCGTGTACCGTAATGTCAACTGTTCATAACTTTATTTCCCTAACAAGCTTTTTTGTTGTAGAAAATATTTTTGGAGGTTTTTATTATTTCATGAAGAGCAGATTGAAAATAATGAATTTGTAAATATTTAGGACACTTTATTGATAGGAGCTTGTCAAGTGTGCAAGAAAAGAAAAAAGTTTGCTCTCCAACAAATAAATGAAGGTGTTTTCTTCCTGAAACATTGTGAAACTGGCTTTATTTGTATTTTTTATTCAATTATAATTGGTTTGGTAGCAGAATGGAATGTTTACTTCCAGTCATTAAAACTCTCTATAAATAGAAAATTATGAATCTATTGTGATACCAAACAGCTAAACATACGATTCTCTCTGTTCACAGGTCCTGTATCAATCCGAGGCGTTTTGATAAAATATTCCTTTTGACTTTATTACTCTTGTTAGAGTTGCAGCGAATCCGTTGTTTACTTTTTCCTTTCACAGCGGTTCGCTGTTTTCACGTTTGTGTCATTGCGCTCGTCTCCCTTTCGTCTGTTCCACGCAGCTTATATTTGTACTTCCTGTGTTTGATCGTTTACGTTCTCAATCAACAATGAAAATACTAGTTCGCACACCCACCTCGTGTATATTAAGCTTCCAAATGGAGGTTAACAAATTAATCAGAAAAAGACACAATATCCGCATGCCTCCTCCCTGATCCCATGGCACGGCGTTTAATTGGAATTCGTTCCTTTTATTTTCAGAGAGAATACAAAAACAACTAGCACATCAGCTGACACAATTACCATTACTGTTCGGGAAAAGTGGCAAAGTTTCTTTTTCCGTTCTGCATTGAGGCCATCGCAAATTAAACCGAGCTCATTTAGGACATTTTGGGGGTCTAAGGGAACCAGGTGGGGTTCATTTCCGCCCACGGTGGACTAATGCGGGGTCCAGCCCGAAGGCACCACCGTTATTGGTCTGCTGCTGAACAATAACTGTATTTGATTGGCTCTTTCTTGGCACATTTTTTTCTGTAGACTCTGTAGTCGACCAGCGTCCGATTGAAATTAAACGCAGATGTCTTTAAATTTCAGAATTTATAGTTTTACATTGACAATCAATTTTATTGTTTCAGCACTTTTTTTTTTAAAGTGTTAAAATTGTAATACGTTGCTTTACATTTTCCCAAAGCAAACAGACACCGTACTGTACATCACGTATAATAACTTGCATATTCAGCACGCTTATGTTAACATGTTCTGGTGGTGATTGATTGAGGTCATTTGCTTTGTGAATAGTAAGTCTAAATTTGTGCCGTCATTTGTATACCGTGGGTTTGCACAGTGGACATTATATTGTTGGTTTTAAACCTAGTCCTGTTTTAGAATTGTCACACCATTTTTATCGTTTTACATCAAGGTAAAAAAAGCATTTGTGACTTTTTTTAAATGCACCGAGAAGGAGAATTTGACCTGCCTTTTGTCTGCGAGACTTTAGCGCTGGGCTTGAAATACAAGTTGTCTTTGTGTTTCTCTAAAAGGGTGTGAATTCAGTCAGCGTGTACATACACTTTTCAGCCTAGTGCACATCAAAAGATAGCAGGAGATCTTCATATCTATTGCTTTATTCTTTGTAGTCCTCTAATTGCCTCCCCACGGCTTTCCATCCCTGGACAGAATCCTTAACAAAACATATTTTTCCCTCTGTCTTATAAAAAGTCTTTCAGCCATACTTTAAGAGGGTCACAGCGTAACCTGACGATGTATTGTATGGTTTGTTTACATGCGTGTTTAACTCCATCCGCTTCATTATTGATTTTTTTTCCAGGCCTGATTTTACCTACATTTTCAGAAACGGAGTATTTTAAATTGTCGTCTCTTTTGTTATTTAGTATTGTGTGTATTTTTTTTAGTTTCAATTTAATTTTTTTTATTTTAAAAATAAATGCTAGTTACTCATTAGCTGCTTAGCTTACAATCTCATACAGGCGTAAAGTGTCTGTATGAATGTCCGGACCATTTATCTTTAGGAAGCTTTTAATGTCACTCCAAATATCCAGTCGGTTCGCTAAAAAATCGTCAGATCTGTCAGATCTACATTTATAAGCCTGGAAGAAGAAGCGTAAAATATATGTGCTGGAATATGACCGTGTACCGCCTGTCCACGGCTTGTCCAGTTCAATGAATTAAAACCCCTTGACCATAAACAGCTCAGCTGTGGAGGAGGAGGGAGTGTGTGTGTGTGTGTGAGCGGTGTGTGTGCATGTATGTGAGGGTTGTGGATGTGTGTGTGTAGGGTGTGTGTGCATGTTTGTGTGTGTAGGGTGTGTGTGTGTGCATGTGTTTAAGGGGTGTGTGTGCATGTGTGTGTGTGTGTGTGTGCATGTGTTTGAGGGGTATGTGTGTATAGGGTGTGTGTGCATGTGTTAGAGCGGTGTTTGTTTGTGTGGGGTGTGTGTGTCTGTGTATATGTTTGTGTGTGTCTCAGAAGTGGTGTTCTGCTGAAACCGGGCTTGTATAATAGAAGCCCACCGCAGAGCAGATCTCCATGGCATCATCCTTTAGAACAGGAGACAGTGATGCACCTGTTAATTATCATCTCCAGCTGGTGAGTTAAATGGAGATCTGTTTTCGGGGGCCACCTCTGACCCCGTGCTCTTTACTCCACGCACTTCAAACCCTGTCGGGGAGTCCGTGCAGTAGAGTTTAATGAGGCCCCGTGTTTGCCCTCCGTGGGCTCTGCGAGTCTGAGGCTGCGCTTTCATCCCCAGCCATCCTCACTTGATGTAAATTGAAAAGATCACAGCTATGGGGAGACGGCCTATAGTAGAAAGGCCTTTCTGCATAGATTATGAATATCATAACTCAACGTAAGTCACCCCCCCTCACACACACACACACACAGACTTTCCCCCGCTACCCACCTCCTACAATACCATAGTTATAATTGGACCCAATGGGGGACTTTCTCTTTGATCAGATCATAAGCTGAATGACTTTACACTAAAAAATGTCACTGCCAAATAGGTTTATCACCTGTAGAGCTAAGCTCCCCTTCCATGCCCCCCCACTCGCTTCTCTTTAGCGTTTCCCAAAGCATAGTAGTTAATTAGTCTGACTGATCAATTCCCGGCGACGCTCGCGCTGCTAGCTAAACCAATTTTGTAAATTGTTTAGCATTGTTTATTAGCGACGTTATCTTTGACTTCACGTCAGAAATTGATGCATTTTTGAATTTGAATACTGACCAATTGAATTTTTTGTTTACAGTATGTACATTTTTAGGGACACTTTTTAAATAACATTTGTAGAAAAAAATAATGTCATTTAACCAAATGTGATTTTTTTTTTGGCTTAATTACATTTTAAGTTTACATTTATGCATTTTGCTTTTATTTAAAGCGATTTTAATTATTTCAAATTTATAAGTATATTTTTGTGTCTTTTCACAGCATGTTTTATCCCGAGCGTGAGTGGCGTTTTGTTTTCTTTGATTCTTTAACATAAAGACTGTTTAACGGATTGTTTATGGAAAACGAGAGACGCGAGACACAAAGACAACGCATCAACATGAAATATTAATACGCCGCCAACTTTACATAAACATAAAAGCGCTTAGCCTGCGCGAATATGGAGATGACACTTGTTAATTTAACGCCGCTAAACTTCCTGTTTGATGCTTCCGAGCATTCGCCATATCAGCTCGGGGACATTGTGAAAGAAACACATCCCAGCAGGGACCAATGAAACAAAAGACGACAAATGAAACTGCGTATGTGACGAATACGACTTTTTATGTGAATATTCGAACACTCTGTGCTTGCAATATGTCTGTTCAACAGGTCAGTATCGATGCACCAGGTGCCGATTCCGAAGCGTTCCAGAGCCCAAATCTTCTTGGTATTCCACAGACGGCCTAAACCAACCGTTTATGGCCCTCCCTAATGAACAAAGCTGACCTGATTATTGATATGCTTGCTTCCGAGTGCGAATCTCCGGGTTGTAAATGAATTGCCAGCAGATGGTTATGAGCACTGCAGCATATGTAATCAATCTGCTTAACCTTACATTACCTGGATCCTCTTCATGGTTCATCACTGCGGTGATGCCTTCATATAGAACTCATACTGTTTTTCTATAGGGTATATATATATATATGTACATATAAATACATACGTTAAGCATTTTATAGAAGTGTAAATATGTTTAAATTTTTACATATTTTGCACTGAATTTTTTTACTGCAATGATAAATATGATTTTTTTAAGGATGAAGTGTATTTATAAATCTAGTTTAAAATGCACATTTCTAATCTTTATTTTTGTTTTGTTTTCAAAAGATTTTTTGAATCTTTATTTAATATTGTTTCTTCTATGATTGTTTTGATTCACGTATATCTTAATTTTTGGTGTCATGCTGTTTGACATTTAGTAGACAGAAGTTTTCAAATATTTATACAATTTTCCTAACAGTTTTACCGCTCAGAGTCTAAAACAATTACATCTCATTTCTTGCATAGATATCAGAAAAAAGTCTGAAATTGTAAATCGTTATATCATAAAAGAGTTGGCAGTTGTTGCCTCTCCAAAGTGCATTTTAATGTTTTTGGTCGTTTTACAGATCCATGCAAAAGAAATTAATATTACGCTATTGACCCAAACACAAAATATTTCCTCAGTGTCGTCAGCTGGTTCCACATACGTCACAATCCGCTAATGTTTCTTCCTGTGAGCCCTCGATGTCTCCTGGCACTGATCTGAGGCCTGTGTAATTCTTATTAAGTGGAACTAAAAGCAGACCGGTGACAGACAAAAATAATAAAGGCAAACATACGCCAAGAGATTTAGGAAATAGCTGCGTTACAAGGAAAAGAAAAATCCAGATTCCCTGCCAAAGTCATTTTGCTCTCCGGTCCATCCGGAAGCTTTGGAGCTCCGCCCCACACACCCTGCCATTGCCTCAATTAACAGAACAGCAGGTGCCCTGGAGAGATAGAAGGCTTTTCTTTATTTCTTTCTCTCTTTTCGTTTGTGGGGGGGGTGACCTGTAAATGTGACACTTCACACTTTGAATGGCTTTGCCTGTTCCTCAACCAATTTCAGAGGTGTTAATTTAACTCTCTTCCTCTCTCTCTCTCTCTCTCTCTCTCTCTCTCTCTCTCTCAGGTCTCCAGTCTGAAGAGTAAGCTGAAAAAGCAGTCGACCGCCACAGGCAGCGGTGTGGCCCGGGCCTTCCTACATTCACAGGCCGCCCTGTTCGGCTCATACCGGGACGCCCTGCGATACAAACCTGTAAGACTGATGTTCTCAGCTTCATCTGCCTCCTCATCACCATATCAGCATTTTATCAAGACAACATTCCTAAAATTGTTCAAAAGCTCTGTTGTGAAATTAAATGGTGTTCACAGTCACTTTAGGGTCATTGCAAATGGCATTTGTAGGAATATTTTACCTTCTTAAAGGGCAATTTTTCCATCCTTTTTTTCACTTGCATGTCATTCTAAACCTGTATGATTTTTTTTGCTTTGGAACAAAACAGAAGATACTTTGAAAAATGTCTCAGTGGTTTTGTGTCCATACAAAGGAAGTCAATGGGTGCCACTGTTGCTTGGTTACCAACATACTTTTACCAAAATATCTATCTAATATTTTGTGCTTTTCTGAAGCAAACAGTCATACAGGTTTGGGGTTTGACCCTAAAACATTAATTATATTTATTTATACAAGTGTGTCATTTTAACTTGATGCCTTATTTCAGAGCATGAGAAAGAAAAAAGGAGGAAAGAGGGGAAAAACAGGTGTATGGAAAGGTGGGCCTGTCTATATCACCAAAATGTCAGATGTTGAAAAGCCCGGACTGTCTCTTTGAAGTTTCCTTTCAGACCCTTTGTGAGCTCCTTAGACCCTTTAAACCTTTCAAATGTGCCTCTCAGTTTGGACCACGGCGTGAAGGAAAACAAAGCACGCTCACTGTTTGTCAAATATGGCCGTCTTTGTTGGCAAAGCAGGGAGTAATTGCTTTGTGTAGACCCACAGAGCACAGATACATTATTGATGTTTCAGTGCTTGTGCACAAACTGGCTTTTCACCATCAGAAAAATAACACATGCTTAGAAAACACGCTAGCCTGCGCTGCTCTTAGCCTTCAAAGTAGTGCCTCATTGACTTCAAATCTACATGGAATTAGCCCTGTTTTCATTCGTTTTTTTACATTTTCCAAAAGAAGACCTTCACTTTCTCTGCAGTTTCTTGAGTTTTAAAACAAGCTTAAATCTGGGCCTTCCTCTTTTTTCTTTTTTTTAACAGCTCAAAGATTCTGAGAAGTTGAACAACTGGTAAAAACGTGTTTGTGTTGGTTTATTTTGATTAACATTTTACCTGAGTGAGTTTTTACAGAGACAGAAAACACACTCTGAAATGACAGAGATGTGGTTATATTTAGTGAAAATCACGGCTTTATTTGCAATCTTTATTATTAAACCTGTTATTTATGCATCGCTTCGCCCTGCGCGCATCTGAAATGCGATGGCGGTATTTGATTTTACACATTCAGTATTTCACAGGCATTACTGTCATGCTCTGAGGTAATGGCATCTCTTCTGCACGTCGCATTTATAAAGAGGCTCGCCCGTTGAAATGCGTCGCCCGTGTGAAATATCGCTTTGCTTTATGGAGCCCATATGCTTTCCCATCAGCCCCTTTGCCGACGCCGGCGTCTAACTGAGTTGTAAATGAAACAATGCAGGCAAATGATAATTAGCTCCCATGCAAGAGTCGGCAATCGTGGAATTATATAGGTCGTTATAGTCTGTTGCCTCACGGGTCTCTTTTGTTATTGACCCCCAAGCAGCAAGAATAACGTAACATACACAGATCAGACAGGTTTTAGCCACACCCATTAGCTGCTGTGGAAGCGAATTATACAAATGAGAACAAAAACCAACTGTTTGAGATGTTAGCGCTGGTGTCAGATGATCAGTGTTTAGCCGTGGAGTACAGTTGCTAGAACAATCGTTTTTACATAAGAAAGCTGGTTTTATCGAATTTATAAGGGCTGTTGAAGTTAATTAAATACCACAAATTACATAAACTTTGTTGACCTAAACCTCTAAAGCATTTTTTGTACTTTTTGCACTTTAAAAGGTTAATAAAGGGTTTAACAAAGATAAGAAGATAAGGTGATAATGATTGTAAATTGTCTTATCTATTATGAGACAATGTATAAAATTGAGATTGCTTGCGTATAATACATACATGGACAGATTAAGCATGTAGCATGACTAAACAAACCTGAGATTACAAACATACCATAAAGACGTAGCCAACGTAATTTACTGGTAAGGTGCTATGTGTGAACGCAGAACAGAAGTACCGCTAAGCCCATAGACTCGCTAACGTTAAAGTCTGCTTTGAGCCAATCAGAATGTTTTGAAGGTTGTGTGTATTTACTGGTAAAGTTATTCTGGTAATTTACTGGTAAATTGTCAAGATTAGATTGTGAAAGGGGCTTTTGACAAACGAAAGTAAAACAGTCATATTCCATGAAGCTTTGGTTGGTAGCTGTTTTTCTGCTCCACTTACGAGACTCGGGGAGAAATTGAAATGATGTAATTGATTGCAACGGGCGATGATGATAAACAAGCGAGGATAGTCAAACAAAACATCTGCCTGCGAGTCTCAGATGATGCTTTGCCGTTTGCAGGCACTTTAAGGCAAACACGGACTGTCTATTGTCATTAAAGCAAGATTTCTTCTCCCCAGGGAGAGCCAATCACCTTCTGTGAGAAGAGCTTCGTGGAGCATCGCTCCAGCACCATGAGAGCGTTCCTTGAGATGGCCGTGAACCTGCAGCTCTTTAAGCAGGTAGAGGATACAGAGTGTGTGTATGTGTGTAGTGTGTGTGTGTGTAGTATGTCTGTGTGTGTGTAGTGTGTTTGTGTGTGTGTGTAACATGTCTGTGTGTGTGTTTGTGTGTAGTGTGTGTGTGTGTGTGTTTACATTTGTTTTGCTGTTTTTTTTATAATTTAGTACCTTTAAATATGATAAATGTTATTAAATATTACTTTCAAAATGTGGCAAATGTGACACATTTTATTATATTACAGATTTTAAATTTTAATATACTTTGCAACAGCTGCTGTTTTCTTGTGTTTTTCTAAAACATTGTACCAAAACATTGTTTTTCCTGTTATATTGCCCTAATATGATTTTTTAATGTTTTGTTGCAGAATTGGTTTCAAACTCTTTATTTAACTTCTTTGCAGACTTAATAAACCACATCTGTCCCCCACATGATCCAAATTATAATTTGTGTAAATAGCATATCAAGAAGATTTGGTTGGAAAATCTGCATTCAGTAACTTACGGGAACTATAGGAATTACTATCTGTCTTTGACCCGAACTCTCTTGCCATCCAGCTCTATTTATAGTTCCGCTATATTTCTTCCCCCTCCGCACACGTCTTAATTCATATCCAAAATGAGCAGAATCACATTTAATTTAATTTTATCACAGTTTCGTCTTGAGATCCACCATCCACATAGCATCCCCCGCCAAAACCCAGATAGTGACCAGCGGTTCAAAGACGCCTCCACCTCCCGCCTGTGTGCAGTAGCTCCGGGAGAGCCCTTATCTCCAACTTGGCCGTACCGCAAAAGGCCAGCACCGCTGTGCCCTGTTCTGACCATGAACCAGATCCGCTTGGAGGCCAGGCCTGCCCAGAAACGAGTGAAGGCTGCCTGCCAAGAGAATGCGGGGGAAGTCTATCAATGACGACCCTTCTTTCTATCTCCCCCCACCTCCTCTTCCAGCGCCTGATGCTAACTCGCTAATCGCCCCGCCAACGAGAAAGCTCCCAGCACTCTGGCAGCTTTCCTTCTCCCTGTCTGCGCGGGTCCGGTTAGCTTGTTTTGTTGGCCAGACTCTAACCGGTGGACACCTCCAGACAGCTGCCTCAGCTGAAACGAACAATGATTTCGGTGCTTCCCGTCTTTGAATGCGTCGATGTGTTGTATCCAAATTATTTAGCATTTGGAAATTCTGAAAATCAGATAAAAAGCCAGTGATCAGCTGAACATAAGTTGAATTTTATGTTAATGTTCATGTTAGCAAGTTGCTACGTTGCCTAGCTGTAAAGTAAGGTTAAAGAACCTTAGGTTAAAGATTATTAATATTATTATTAATGACTATTGGTGTGTTTTTTTTCTATTGCTGTTTTGTGCAGGGCCCAGAATATCATTAGAGACTTAGACGTGTTTATAGCTACATGCCAGAAAAAACACATAGCAACACCCTGGCAACCACCCACAACATATGAGATGGTTAAACAAAATAATTTATTTGTGCTATGTTTTACAGATAGTGTTTTTATTCGCTCTGGGTTTTCATGTGTTTTTAGGACATAAAACATTAACGAAGTATCTTTTTATGCTCCAACAATCATCATTAGTGATTATTTTTTACTTTAGACACCAGTTATTAAATCACCAAAAAAACAGAATGCAGGAAGGTATACGGGAGAGGCGGCTGGTATCGCTAGTTTGTGTCCAATTAAAGGACAGGAGAGTGTGTCTGTAATACGATACTGATGGAAGGGGTTTGGATATGTGCTTGTTTGGCCTGATCATGTGCTTTAATTGGGCTGTAGGGCGGCAGAGACCGAAACCCTGTGGTCTCATCACTCATTAAATGGGATGTAATGAAGTTAGACTGTAGCCGAATGAAAAGTCTCGACACCAGGAGACGACCTCTCTAGGACACCTGAGACATGTCCTGGTCTAATGTTGCTTCAGTGGCCCGATTAAACTGTTTTTCTCTTTTCGCTTCAAAGCACTCGCAGTTAACACAGAAATCAAAAAGCATTATGATTGGCTAACCACTTGGGGCTGTGTTTTCACTTGTGCCAGTAAACAAGCACCTGGCAACACTCTGGCCATCTCATAGCAACACCCTGGTAACCACCCACAATACCCTAGCAACCATCAGAAAATGTACAAAATAAAGTTTGCATTATGATGCATGTGGTTTTTATTGTTGTGTATTTTCGAAACACGTTAACTCTCAACCTCTGTTATAGACCTGGTTTTAATGGGCTTATTTATTAGGTTTTTTATGTCCTCGACGTGACACAGAGGAAATTAAACTTCCCAAAAGGCATTGCTCACACAACACTCTCCTCCGCCACGTTAATCCCTCACCTGATGTAAATTACACACACAGAAACTCAGAACAGTGCAGATTGTTTTGGTGTTGTCCTCCAACCCCCTTCTTCCTTAATAACCTGTGATACTTGAATTTATGACGGCAGTTCATTGAAGGCAGACTGGCCAAATTAAACGCAGGAAGGGGCTTTACAGACGTCTATGAAGAGGCGATCACAGAGGGGGGCTTCTGTAGGAGTGAGTACCACCTCTCAAACCTTCAACCAAATTTAGATAGAAAAACATATGACATGGAAAATGTAAACGTTACTGGCCCTAAGAATAAAGTGTTGTTCCATAAAAGAAAAAAGAAGAAATTGTTTGTGCTGTTTTAGTTCGATAAGTAAAAGGCATAAAACAGTATTTTTGACATTGTACAATATTTCTTCTGTGTATTTTGTAAGGTTTGTAACAGAGTGACAGTTAGTAAATTATGCTAAAACTTTTCTATACATTTCTTATATGGAATCCTAGATTTTTCAATATTATCTCTTACACATACCATAAAGGTACCTATAGCACCTCTTGTGCCTGTAGCTAAAGTGTGTAGTGCCCTGGATAACAAAACACAATTGGTTTTTAGAGATGTGTTTTGTTCTGATTTTGACATTACCCATTCACTGCTGTTTTTCAGGTAACTCACGATCTTATCAACAGTGGATTCACACCAAGATGGTAAGCAGCAGGCAATTATACAATTTTTTTCCTGCTCACAACATTAATGTTAATTTCGGCTGAATAATTAAGCCGCGAGCAGTTGAGCACGCTTATTATTTCCCGCCGGTTGCGATGTGATGAAACCCATCCAGCTGAGCGAATCGCACGAAAGACGCCAAGCCAGAGAAGATGGTGAAAAACGGTGGCGTGGGACAGTTAAGATGTTGAGACGGGCTTGATATGATGTGACAGCCAGTCATCGGAGATGACACAAGACTTCTGGCAGGAAACACAGCCATTACTCGATAGATTGAACAAAAGAAAAGCCCTCGTTTCTTCTCTCTCCCTCTCTCTCTGCTGTCTTCTCACCTTTCTCCTCTCGCGCGTTTTCTTTTTTGACTTGTCTGTTTGCTCAAGCTGTCTTCTATCCGTCAGACGGGCCTGAATTAGTTCCCTGGAGTGTCTCCTTCAAATAGTTTTGTGTAAAGATCAGATTTTCTGATTGACACAAATCCATAAGAACAGGCCTCGTTGGTGACACGTTGGTCAAAGCTTTGTAAATGCCGCAGCATCAGGTTTCGAAGCGTTAGCCTCGTAGCTAACCTGGTAGAGGATGATGTTACCTGGTGGATGGGATATAAAATGAAACTACAACATTATTCTGTTGATGCTAACACCCCACCATTAGAAATTCCTTTCATGTTATAATTTTATGTTGTGATTTCCTGTTATGATCGATGCTACATTTATGCTAAGGTGATTAACAATTAACAACCCCAGCTTACAATTTTTGGTTGTCTAAGTTTCTGCTACATTTCTATTAAGTAACAAAAATGCTTTAAAAATTGTTTAAGTTCTAGAAAAATTCTAAATATGTAGTTTTTAGAAGTGGAATCTATTGTGTTTGTTATTGCTTAGTTTTAAAACATTTTTTGTAGCGCTTTTAAAATGTTCCTTTAACTCTGAGAGAACTTTTAGAGAATGTAAGCCAACGTTTTGGGAGCGTTCCCTGTTAGCTGGGTCCTTTAGCACCAGACCTGTTTAATAGTTTAGTTTAATGGCAGGGCGTTTCTCAAATGCGTTGGGGCAAAACAAAAGTTTGGCTTGAACAACAAGGTGTTTATTCAGTCGTTAACGATTTGTGACAATAAATGGGCGGTTGTGTGTGTGAGTTTATTGTGCCTGAGATTCATTCAAAACTGTGGTGAAAAGTGCTCACCAGACGTTCTCACCAAAAACATGTTTTCTTCTGCACAGCGACAGAGGGCCAAACCAGTCGTGAAAAACCTTCAGATGGTGAGTTCACAGTGTAATGGAAATGACTCTGGATTTGTAACGGTGGTGACTGTATAGATGCAGTCAACACTTACAGGATTACTGTACTGTGGTGCTGAACACCAGAACACAATGGTTGTATTTACATGCACATAAATATTCTAAAACTAATTATAGTTTTCTACATTCCGGTTACTGGAAATCCAAACTATGTCATGGACATATGCAATATTGTGTATTAACCATGTTTGGGTTATTTAAATTTTAACTTTTTTTTTTACTATGTTTAAATGTGTTCCACAGTTTTCCCCCAAAAAATGTGAAAGTCTGCAAATTCCATCTGGAATTTTGTGGTCTTGCATGCATGAAAGTTAATAAATGGATTACTGTTCAGAATTATATAAAATTATTGGAATTACAGCACTTTGGAAAAAAAAAACACTTTTGGGAAAGGCATTTGGAATTCCAGACAAATTCCAAAAGAAGAATGTTTGATTTTGTTTATACAAACCTTACGTGCATGTAAATGTTGTTTTCCTTAGTCACATGCATATAATTAAATACATTCTGCATATAATTACTCCATTTTTGTTGCCCTCGCTAATTTTGGCTTTCTCTCTCTCTTATGAAAGGCCAAAGATCACGCAAAACGAAAAATACGTGACATGAAGGACAAAATCACGCAAAAGGTACAATTTTCACATTTTCCCCTCCGCACACATACAGTACACACTTTGGCTGCGTCTCAAAACCTAGCAAGCCGCCTTCCTAGACAACATGATGCCCAAAAATGTTGTCCAGCTAAGCAGCTCGCGAAGTTTGGAAATGGCCTGATTTTTCACACACACTGTTTAAGATGGATCAAGTAGCTTCACCCACGGCTCGCGCTCGGGGTTTTAAATGGCTTGTGAAACCTGCTCAACGCTTTGTTCAGGAGTGTACATATCTAACAAGTGCGCCTCTGGCAATAGGCTGTCACATCAACCTCCCCCCATACCTTTCATATTTTTGCATATTTCATCAGTGAGCAAGTGATTTCTTCAAAGCTAATGTAACAAGATGTATGTTTCCATAACACTGATGGCTTTGATACGGCAAACGTGGCGTGAGCTGTCAGACACTCATCCAGCGCAGACCTCTCACAGTTGATACGATGCAGTTTGGTTAAAACTGAACAGATCAGATAAAGGCAGAAGAGTCAGTGATATCGTGTGAGTGTAAATAATTATGGCGTTGGCTGTGGTACAGCAAGCTCAGATGTAGCCACAATTGCTGGTTGTTAATATTGATGCATGTGGTCAGTGTGTTTTTTAAAGGGGGTGCTTTGAAACAATATGTAGAACTTGTTTCTGATTGGATGCCTTGATTGGAAATTTGATTGGCTGTGGACAAGTGCTCATTGATATTATTGGTTAATAATATTTATAATACATGTGCAGCCCTGGTTATGCATTAAAACAGAACATTAGATTCAGACAGAGAGCTTGTTATTGCATTTGAGTCAAGAAAGAACACAATTCAAATAACATTTGAAAGAATAAGGTGCCCTGATGAATCAACCACATGTAAAACATGGGAGATGAAGAATGAATGTGAGGTGACTATACGGTTAAATGTGAGGTAGCGTTTAACACACTGTCTGTGTCTGCAGGACGCCGAGGATGAGGAAGGTCCATACTGCGCAGGTTCTCCCACCAGCACTAAAAGCCTCTCACCCAGGAGACTTCAGAAGAGAGCGGTGAGCACGTACACACACACACACACACACACACACACACACACACACAAGTTCACGGACAGTCCACTGCCTAAAAGAAGCGCCCATTTGCACACCAGTAAGTCCAAGTCGACGTGGGGCAGGTTGACTGACAGCTGCGGCTAAAGCGAGTGTGTAGTGTGTGTCTTGCGTGTGAGATTCAGTGATGTGTTGCCAAGCCCAAGCAGGGAAGCGGTGAGCCCCCCACAGACCCAGGATGTGGCCTGGATTCGTACCGGCTGCACCGGCCTACCTCCAATTCAAACCAAAACAGGCCGCGGTTACTTGACAACCAGATTCTGGTATGGCAGCGAATCAGTGACTGTGTTTTTCTGTGTTGCTAATGCTAGTTAGGGCTTCTTGCGCCAAAAGAGTTTTGTGCGCCTGTACCTTGAAGGGTTTGGTATGTAAATGACTCTGATTGGCTGAACGTTGTTTATCAGTGTAGCCCAAGCTGAGTTGTTGATTTGTAAACGTGGGCGATGCTGCTGTATGTTTATGTAGTCATGGTTGTATTTTCAATAACTTAATGATTTCTAATCCAGCTTTTTTATTTTACTTTTATTATTTTTAGCCGTTTGGTGTCCATAAATGGTCTGGGTGGACTGTGGAGCGATAGGGTATGTCAACAAAGAATTGAATTTCAAAGAAGAAAGAATTGCGTGTTTAATTAGCCGAGCTGTTAGCGAACCATCAGTAACGTTTTCTGTCTTAGCTTCACTTTTGCAGCAATGGCTTTCATACTTTTGTGTATATAGCCTGCAACCAGTCAAAATTTGGACACATCAGACTACGTTGTTTAATATATAATAATGTATGTAAATATTATACAAATACTATATTATAGTATAAACCCCTCAGGCATTTTTTGAGTTCACAGGAATGTAATATAAACTCTGTTCATCTCATCATTAAATTTACTTGGCATTTTATATAAAATGTTTCTTTTTCTCCAAATGTGGTAAAAACAGATGTTTGCAAATCATATATTGCATAATCAGACAACAGTATCAGATAAAATTGTCCTTCACTTTATATTTACTGTCTGCATTGAGGGTTTCAACAACTGGAGCTCAGTAATAACGTGACTGTTTATCAAGTATTCAGAGTTGAACAACGCATATGTTGATTAGCTGCGAAAATATCACACTTCCAGAACGAACAGCCAGCTCTTGTGCTCCTACATGCTCACACCTCCGCAGGCAATGCCAGAAGGTCACTGGACAAAAGCCACGGCTGGTCTGATCTTTCCTCGCCAGCTCACCGCCATGACCGGCGACTTTCCATTCGGCCCTTAATTAGCACCGCTATTAGCCGCATGCTTGTTGGCGTGGAGGGGAGAACGGAAAGGTGGTGTGAAAAGGTGTCAAGACAGAGGTCGTCCAATTAGGGCTTTTCTCAGGGTGACGCCGACGCCCCGCGCCCTTCCCTCCCTGGGGAACTCCTCCGCTTTATCAGACTGTCCGCATACGTGCGAACGCTCTAGCGTTAACGCGGTAGACGCGATCGATGTGCAGATCAATCGGCTGGCGTTCGGTCATTGTTACCATCTAACGAAGAACGAAATATCACAGGGTGATGAGGGATTTCTCCACAATGATCTTTCCTCCGACACATTTCTGATGGCGGCCATTAAAAACACTTCATCTTACAGCTTCACACAACTACCATAACTTACATAAGTTTATTCACTTAAACTAAGTTAAACAAAGTGCTTTGTAACTATATGATGTGATTATTGGCTTAATAAGTAGTGCCACGCTTGCATCGATAAGACCACAGGTTCAATCCTAGGGAATGCGCCTACAAGTTGATACAGCTTAGGAAATATGTGTTAAGTGCATGAATTTGAATAGTTTGACAGCATTCGTGGATCTACAAAACCATGCAATTATACGAAAGGTATAGCAACATATAGTCCATGTACAGAAAAGTTCAGCTGTGTTTTCTGACTCTGGTGGCTCCTGCAGTGTACAGTATAAGAGGCTGGTTTTCAGGTCAAGCCTCGGGGCCTGTGAAAGCCAGACTGGGTGTCAGTAGCAGGGCCTGGGGCAAAGTACAGCTGATCTCTATCTCTGCTTATTCCTGCCCACTGAAGCTGTGTGTGTGTGTTGGGTGGTGTGTGTGTGTTGGGTGTGTGTGTTGGGTGGTGTTTGTGTGTGTGTGCGTGTTGGGTGGTGTTTGTGTGTGTGTGTGTCACACAGCCTCTGGGGAATGACTCCACACACACCATCTCTCAGGATGAAGCCAGCAGATGCAGTCGTATAGTCATGGCCGTTTCAGCAGCATTGCATATTATACAATCCAAAGCTTTGTTCAACTTGTGTATAATTCATACAAACTTCCTGCTTCACTATCGAGGCTTCTGCCTTCATTTGCATATCGCTCTGAGCAGTGGCCACTTGTAAACATGATTATGTTACAAGAATTTTACAACTCCAGCTGTGTTAATCTTCAGTTACCTTCTAAAGTTAAACAGATATTTAGCCATTGTTTTACTGCACTCTTATACAGAACGGCCATTCTGTGCCATTAATTAAATCATTTATTAGTGAAGTGTCACCCTGCATTTTTCCCCATGTTAAATATGTAGTTTGATTCACAAATATGTCACATTCCAAAATTTTGTTGTACATTTCAAGTCATAAAATACGCAGTGCATGTGTCTCAGTGCACCCGTAAATGCTAATTCTTGCATGGGGTAAATGCATGCTAACTTAGAGTGTCATAATGAAAAGCTATGCAGCTGCGCAATTGTGGTCATTTGTTCCAGATTTTTAACTAATTTCTGCTTTATGCATGTTTGTTGGGACGGATGAGTGTGCGAGACAGCAGGAGATCTCAGCGAGAGCTCCGTGAAGTGTGTGGGACCAGAGGTGTCTAGATGGATTCATTGGGTGTCAAAAAACATTGACGCATTTCTTGGCCGGCTGAGAAAGGAGAGAACCGGCACATCTGCATGGCGACGATGCAAAGCTAGGAGAGATTCTCGGCCCTTTCAACTGTAACCAAAGTGCCACCTACTGGATATTCCTAAATGACACAGAGCCTTGTTGCTTTCCCACTGTCCATCTCTCTCTCCTTCTCTCTGTCTCTCTCTCTCACCCTCTGATATTTCCCAAAGTTGCTTTCAGCCCGAGCCAGTTGGAGAGAACCAGACTTTGCCTAGGAAGAGGTCCTGGGCTTTGTTTAAAGGGGAACTGCTTGAATGGCCCAACAGATGCTGGCTTAGCTTTTGGCTTGAAGGCAAACGGGTTTTGTTTGCGTTTTCCAGGCATATCTTCCCTTTCCGTTCCCTGCCAAGCGCATGAGATCAGTGGCCGCTCAGAAATAGCATATGAAATATATAATGTAAGCTTGGCTATTAAATCGACGAGACGATTGGCTGCCATCTAAAGTTCTGTTGCCGCCTCCTACAACTTGGCCACGCTAGAAGCTAAGCGGGATTTTCTCAATATGCCCTCCACAAAATGGCCTGCCCTGACAAGAGAGATTAAGTTTTAACTGTTTTAAAGTCTCTGCTGAAGAGCGTCGGACCGAAGATTTTCAGGCACCGCTTTGACCGGAGACCGAATTTCATTTTCCATGTGGATTTGAATGAGCAGTTTAAGGAGCAGACGTTGACCTGTAGTGCCTCAGTATGTCCGTGCTGATTTAAAATACACATAAAAGAACCCAATCTGTGGTTTTAGCTCATCCTAGAACAATTGCTAGAACAACTGTTTATTTTATTTCATCTGCTGTTTCTTTTCCTGGCCACTGTCTGCGTTTCATGTCTTTGGAAAAAATGAACGGAGATAATCTTGTTTGGTTTTTGCATCGGCATCTGTTCTGTTGAAGTTTAAGGCTGATTTTTGTCTTCCCGTGGTTTCCCAGCATCCTTTGCCATTTCATTTTGAAGGGTAATTAGATGTGCTTGCTAATGCAATTGCTTATAGTTACGGTTAGCAATTTGATTGGCTAGTCATAAGTATTAAACTTATGACTAAACTCAACACCTCCCACTTACAGACATGAATAAGACCTCAAATCGATGCAGTTTGCTGAGATGATGTATTGTTGAAAATGATTACATTTAGGCTTTTCTGATAATAAAATCCTGTAGACTTAAAGTAAAGGAAAGAGTATTGACAAAGACTTTGGGGTTTGGCTCATTTGGCCTGTGCTTCAGTATAAACACTTACAAATGTCTGTAAATGCAGAGCAAGAAAAGAGCATTTTCAAAACAAAACAAACAAAAATATTTACACACCACTATTGTGCAATGTATATATTTCTTTATCATCTATCTATATTTTCTAAAAAATACACACATATGTATGTATAGTATATACATATATATGTTTATACTAGTATATTTTATATAAACTATACTAGTTACATGTGTGTGTGTGTGTGTGTGTGTGTATATATATATATACTAGTATAGTTTATATATATATATATATATATATATGTATACATGTTTATACTAGTATAGTATTTTGTAGTTTTATTGTATTTTTTAGTGTAGTTTATATAGCAACTTCTTTTTTTTAATTAACATGTTGTCCATGTCACTTGTAGTTTGAGTTAACTACCTGTAACCTGTCTTAGTAACTGTAAGTCTTGTGATTATTGTCTTGTGAACTGTTTCAAGGCCCATCCACAGAACGTACTTTCTAAGCAATTAACTAGATTCTTTCTGAACACATTAATGCGTGTCGAGCTTTCTTTGTTGTGCTGGTGGATATTTGAAACGCAGGCCTGGTGTCGCCATTCTGTAGACCCGCGCTCACCTTGTTTTAATAAACACCTCTGCTTGTAGAAAGAATGAGAGAGGCCACTTTAGGACCAGCACCCTCTGCTTTCCAACTCAAGGGGCTAAACAACCACAAACAGTGTTACAGGGCAAACACACACACACCTCCAACACCAAATGAACGTGACACACTTCCGCAGGTGCATCCAAGCCCTTCATTGAAGCCGGAGAGGCTGGCCGGCCAGATTTATGACCCTGACACAGGAATCCATTAAAGCCTTTTGGAGGATTCAAGTCCTGAACCCCTAGTAATCGCTTTCATTATAGCTGGCGGCTACTAGCAAGTGGGGGAATCGGTACCCACATGTGTTCCTGTTTATTCCAATGGCAAGAGTCTAAAGTGTTCGGCGCACGCATCTTTTAGCTATTTTTATGGACGAGGTGGCCATTAACCCATTCGGCAGGCGCCAATACCCAGAATTCCTCTGTACCCAAACTCGCTCAACTTTTCATCACAAGACCTTCCAAGCTAAAGCCTCCAGGCCATTAAAGTAAGACCGTACAAAATAGCAGCAAAAAACTCATCCAGCCCAGAGAACGACTGCTTGATCCAATGTTCGTCTACCCCGTCCGGTTAGCTTAGCAGCCCGTGACGTTTTTTACGTGCTGATGGCCCAGTAAAAGGCTTCATTTTAGTGGCTCGCTTTGATAATGTGGCAAACGCTAGTTTACGGGCTACTTTAGTGAGTGGCGGCGTGTTGCGTGTGTGTGTGTTGTGGAAGGCTAGTTAACGGTCAACCCTAAAGCTTGGGCCGCAGCGTGAGGCTGCACCCTATAACGCTTCAATTCTTTAATTTGCCAATTAAACGTGTTACACAGGTGTGTTATAAAAGTCAGGAGATTAGCAGAACGAGCGCCAGCGCCGGACGGGAATTAATACCTTGGCTCTGTAATGACCACAGACGTGTGATGCCCAAGCTTACTGTGTTTTACTGTTGATGTTTTTATGTTGCTCTCAGGAACGTACTGTAGGTATGTGAGACTTATGTGAGACTTATCAACTTATGTTGATACTGTGTTTTTTGTTTAAGCATCAGAACCTGAAATCAGCTCCGCACGTGAGCCTCAGCTACCCAGACAACTACAACAACAACGACGACACAGCCAGCAGGTGAGTGTGTTAGTTACGGTATGTTTACAGTATGTTTTATGTTTAACAGTATGTGTTAGAGTGGCGTACGCTTGTAGTGTAAATGCAAGTAATCAGCGTCATTCGTCAAGGCAACACTGCCCTCTGGTGCTTTGTCTCATCACATGGCTTTTGACTTTTGAAACATTACCTGTTTGTGTGTGTGTGTGTGTATGTGGCTTTTGACTTTTGCAACATTACTTTTGTTTGTGTGTGTGTGTGCGTGTAGAATATCGTCTGAGGACAGCGGGGGGGTGCCATCACACACTGAAGACAGCGAGGATTCTGAGTTTGAGCCTGAGGTGGGGCAGAAGGGGCAGATGAACCTGCTGGAGGAGATTCTGGATTCTCTCAGTACGTCCCACATAGAGCAGGGACAGCTCTCCACAGCCAAGAGCCTGGACTTCTTCAGATCTATCGAAGACCTTGACTACAACCCCACGGTGAGGACTTTCAAATCAGTCATTTAATACAGCAGTAAAAGCTTATGTTTTGCAGTCAATATTAAAAGGTATTGCAGCTTGTTTTGTTTCTGTATAATGTTGCATGTTTGTTTATTTACATTTAGACATTTAGCAGACGCTTTTGTCCAAAGCGACTTACAAAGTGATGCATTATTTTTAATATAATAGAACAACTTACAACATCTTCTGTTGTGGCTTTTAGAAAAACTGCAAGGCCTCATTGGGGAATAGTTCTGCCCAGGTTGATTGTGAAATGGGAAATGGAGAACAGGGTGAGTGGAACATGGGTCAAGACGACAGCGCCATCTATGGTAAACATCTCCCACCTTCACCCCGACGCCAAGCCAGCTCACGTTCTCTTCCAGTTCACCCTCCTCTACATAACAGCCTGCCTAACGAAGAGTTCTCAGAACCTCCGATGAGGAACTCTCTCCCAGAAGTACCCACAATTCAGCTCATGGAACCTTCTGAGGTAGACGCCACAAGCTGTCGTTCTCTGACTGAGCTAAGCGCTGACCACCAGCGTTCACCTGCTTGCAGCCTCTCACGGCAGAAGGTCCTCTCTAAAAAGAGCCAGAGGTCCTACCAGGACCGTGGGCAGAACCGGGCAGCAGGAACCAGCAGCAGGCAGCCTTCGGTGCTCATACCTTGGGAGATGGACAAAGGCCACCACGCTGGAGATGATGGAGAGGTTAAGGAGGAGAAGATTCAGGAGAAAGGTTTGCTAGAGGAGATCGAGTCGATTTGTCGTCTCAGCATCCTGGATACAAGCAACCTGGATTTCACACAGATTCAGAAGAACACCAGCTTGGACAAGTCCTGAGAAGATCATGAAACACTCTCATTTCTTACGTACGACTTCACACCAGCAATTGTTTGCATGAAGTATGAAGTGTTCATTTCAACTGTATTTTGTGTCGTTATTGTGAATAGACGGTCCTCTAATTTTTCACATCTACTCTAAAACTGTAGAAGATGGTATCTTTGAAAACCGATGAGTGGGAAGAACAAAGATCAGGAGTGATGATACTGTAATGGTTCAAAAGGGATTTATTACAACATTGTCATCCAGTTATATTTATTGTAGCCGTATTCCAATTAGACGTTCAACACCAGTGATTTGCACTTAAATAAGAATAGTTTGAAATCACTGTAGATCTATTTAGATAAATCACTGTGGATGAGGGACAGAGTTCTGTCCACGTATATTTTACTAAATCATGCGAAAGTATTTAAGAAAAATTCAGTTTATTATGATGCCTTAAAGAGTTTTCTTTTCCTTCTTCACAGCATTTTCAGGCTGGGACTTTACCCAACTAGCTTACTGCTAGCATGCAACAAGTCTTAACCAGAGATATTTATGTAGGATAGATGGAGAACTGGTTCTTCAATTGCATTGTGGGTAATGAGTCCACTTGCTATATTTTTGAAAAATTGTATTTTTTCAACACGGTTCTCAGGTTTCCGCTTTCATCCAACCTAAAGACGTTAGTGTTTTAATTTTAGCTTCACCAGAACAAATTTTAATTACATTTCAATTACTATTTTTCTTACTATTTACAGTTACTTGTTAACTATGGTGGTTAAGTCTAATAGCCTTAAATGATGGCCAAAGTATAATAAAGTTATTAATGTGTTTATATAGGAATTTTTTGGGCTGTAGCTGCCCAGTGGGAAGAGGAAAACCTGTTACTAATAAAACATTTTAATACCCTAATTAACCTCTTACAGTTTAGTGCTAAATTTAATCTGTGGCCTGAAACGTACTCTACACAAGTGAACGCCTGGGCTTCTAAGCACTGCGAGCTCAATTCTCCACTTGGAGTTGCTTTCTGAAGAGTGTCACGATTCAAACAAGCTCAATTCTTAGTGTAAATTAGTTCAAAATCGTAAAAATAACACATGCATTGTAAGGACAGACTTCGCTCCCTTGATTACTGACGGTAGTATGCAATACAATTGGAACAAGCCCTCAGCGAACAACGCATCAGCATTTATTTTTGTGTACTCGCGTTGAGTACTTTACTTTGAGCTGTGCTTTGAGGCATATTGGTCCGCCAAACAGGAAGTGATGATTAGTACTTGTTTCTTTACTGGCTGATGAGGTGTTTAGACCCGAGAGTGTAGTGAATTAGCACACATACTATTATTTAAGACACTTTCATGACTCTCCACACCTCTGCTGTAGTAAAAATATGGTCATTAAAGCTTTTCAGAGCATTGAAGTTTAAGGATCTGTGTGCTAATACCTATATTGCAATTCAAAGCAACCTTGGAGCGTCCAATTGGCTTCTTTCCTGTCAAGTACCAATAGCGGTTTAGCTCCAGACTTCTGACCAATCAGAATGATTCTAAAGTTGCTCGTTCATATAACTATGCAGATTCCCTCACAGAATTGGTCAGTATTTATATTTTAAAGGCTGTTTTTTTCAGTCACCTTTTGAGCAACGTTTGCTGTAGTGTTTAATAGATTGTAATGCTTAACTTGAAGTGTAACTGCTGTTAGATGTTGTAATTCACACACGTACACTGCAAAGAAGAAACTAGGAGATTATTAGTGGTATTAGTCAGACTGCTGATTCCTCAGTAGATGTTTATCATTATATTTTGTCATAAATTGTTTACTTATTTTGGCCTACAAACGCTGTACATCAAGTGGTTACGAAGTCACTGCGTATATTTAATTTTGTATGCATATATTTTTCATTTTAGGTCTTAACTTGTATTTGGTCAAATCTGATAGTACATCATATGTTGTAAAACATTGAATGCAAGCAGAAGTCACTTTGGAAACTCATTCCTTTCCACCCTGAATTGCTCATGGTCAGCAAATTTGGGGAAACTTTCAAAATTATAGTATGTTGAGCCCCACACCCATTTAAATGCAAGGTTGTGCCTTAATTGAGTTCAACTGCTAAAGCTCCGCCCCAAAACCTAGTGAGCTACCTTATAAGGCAGCATCTTAACCCTCACGGAGTCTCATAAATGTGTGGTTTGAAATGTTCTACGTAGGCAGCGACACAAGAGCACATCTGTTACTGTATGCACACAAATGCAGTGCAGGTAGGCAGCTCACTAGAAGCAAAGGTACTTTGTAACTTAGTATTTTGGTGTCTCCAGATCACTGACACCATTTGTGGTGCTCTAGTGAAATAAACACCAGATTTTCAGAATTGTCAAAAACAAATTGTGCTTCTTTTTTAACCTGGTAAATTGTTAATACAAGAAGGACCATCGGCATGTTTATAACAATCAAGCACACAAAATCTGATCTGAGGTTAATTCCTTCATAATGGTTGTGTGGTCAGTTTTATAATTGAAACTCTTAGTTTCTTTTCACATTATTATAGTCGTTTTATTGCAGTTTGTATTGTATTATATTTGGAAGATATCTTCAAGTGTGTTCTGTATTTTAAATTATATTTTGGGTATAAAAAGAATGTTTGCCTTGTGAAAGTAATGTAACACCTTTTTAAGCCTACAACCCATTTTCTTTAGTCAATTATTAAAACAGAAAATGTATTAAGTATTGTTTGCCGTATATAAAATCTGGTCGTGTTTCGTGTTGCAGAACAGAAACTATTGAGTGTTTCCTAGGAAGCTGCATTAAATTTTTACCACTTACAGCCCTCCAGCTGTTTAAATTACATTTTAGTTGAACACTATTAAAGAACTAGATCGGAACCACATACACAATTCAGATTAGAACAAGGGACATTGAGGAACACTGTTGAGGAACTAATTTAAAGTGCTACCCAAAATCGTTGTTTTCTTACATGTGAACTGGTTATTGGTGTGTATTTTCATTGTTTGGTTCTGTTCTGAAATCCACAAAAGAAACAAACACAACGTCATGGTACAAATGTCTTCAATTTCAAGTTTTGTTTTTTTGTGATTATTTTCTGTTGCATTAGTTATTAAATTAAGTGTCCTGCTGTAATACAGTCACTGGACTCAGAACTCAAAGACTGTCTCCACCACGCAAAATGTCTGTCCAGCTGATTTTGTTTGGTATAATAATAGACATACAGTTCATCATTTTCTTGAATGTTTTGGGGTATGTGCTTATGGGAAACAGATCACCGTGTTTCCTCTCTGGTGAGTGATGGTTGAAGTGTGAGTGAGCGTGCGGTCGCATGCTCTCGGTGCAGTATAGGTCCGTTTGATGCGTTTATACAGAAACTGCTGGTACCACTGTTTGCACTGTGAACCCAAAATAAATGATATAAATGTCTATACAACTCATCTGGGTCAATTCATTCTATGGTGAATTACTGAATTTGTAATGTTTGAATCAATATGAATTTGAAATTATTTATAACCCAAACCTCTATAAACCAGAAAAAAACAAAAATAAAACAGACATTAAATGACTTCAGCAGTCAGAATAATGTTCACAAATTCATGTTTATGTAAAACTTATCATTCGAATATCAAATATAATATAAAATATATCAAATGTAACACGTATATTGTTATTGCATTTATGGGATCTGACTGGACTTTCAGATGTTAGTTAAGCACCAGGAAATAAAATTAAGGCGTAAACCTAAAATAATGGGGCGTGGTTTCATACGGTAGTTAGAAATAATATTGTTAAATAATAATATTAAATAATAATATTATAATATATAATATGTATAATATACCATATAAATAACTATATATATTAATATATAAATATACCGTGTGTATTTAAATAAGCTTATTAATATTAATGAGGTGACGTCACGTTCAGTAGTTCAGTCAGAGACGCGGGTAAAGAAGCGCTCGGCGTAAACGATCAATAAGCCGTAATAAACAGCGTATATAGTAAAGAACCGGTTAACAAAATGTACCAAAAACAGCGCAGTAGATGGACTGATGTTCAAGAGCCAAAATTAGCTCATCCAGCCCGACCACAACGACTGCAGACCTGCCGAAGCGACAGGTAAGCTCACGGCCACAGGAAGCTCCGGCACTTTGAATGAAGGCGATGCTTTATATGTGCGGGAGAAGGACAGACAGCCAGGCTTTCCACCAAACAAACGACCCTGTCACAGAGATAAACTTCTCCCGCTATATCCGCCGCTCGTCTCCCCCAGACCCGCGGCGACGCGCTGCTGAGTCGCGGCGCTTTTCTGCTGGCCAAGCGCGTTTCTGTCAGTCTGAAGACAAACTTTCAGAAACACGGAGCCGCCGGTTCCTCAAGCGGAGACACATTCACCCCTCAGCAGTCAGAAACACCGAAGCCCGCAAGAAACGCGTCCGCTTGCCTGTCGCACGACTTGCTTCTGCATAAATGATCTATTTTTGAAACCTTCGAGGTCCTGCATTAGTAATAAAACTAGTATTTCTTACA